>JAHLJT010002406.1:192420444-192581490 GCA_031308135.1 Acheta domesticus
ACGCTTTTCCTTTCCTATTTATCGAATTTCTGATTCTCCATATTTTGTTATGTTTTTGATATTATTGTTAATAAAATATATTAGATTTTATAAATATTACATTTCGTATTTAGTACAGCACCCAAACATATGGCATCTCTAAAATGAGCTCTGTTCTTGGGGTTGGGTTTTTATAATAATAAAAAGTTCAAAACATCATCTTTTTTATTAAAAACTGTCTCATCACCTAAACAACCACGAAAATGAAAGGTGGCGCATTTAGATGCAATTAAACAGCAAAAATAATTTTGTCCGCCTAAATCGGCCAAATACCCCACCGTGCGTCTGTCGGCTCCAGTTTTTTTCTTTAAATTTCTTGTAAGAATGGAGTAACACTTATTAGGTCCTAATTTGACGGTTAACTATGAATTTTCGAAAATTGCAAAAGTTTTATTTTTATTGAGCGTCTTCCTTCAACTACAAAATTGCAGATAGAGATGTTTCCTTCAAATAAAATTTGTTCTTCATAGTGAGTTATTTCTGTAAGGTCATGTACATTCTTTTGAAAATTTTAGTAGTTTTCGCGCAATATTGCGTGCAATATGTGCAATTTTAAAAAATTACAAAAACAATATTTTCTCAAAAACGGGTCCTATTTTTCTTGAAACTTTGGTAGGTGTAGTGCTAAATCTACTCCATGAGATGACATAAACGCCATATTGCTGTATTATTTTGTTTTTTTAAAAAAATTGCAAAAATGTAATTTTTTTTCACTTGTCTCTCACGTCGTTAATATTTACATTAACGGCAATATGTTCACATTATTATATTTATGAGTACATTTGGTTTAAATAATGTCAAATAAAGTTTCCCGAAAATTGAACAGTTTTCTGTGAAAACTCGCTCAAAATTCCGCATTTTCAGAAACCCTTTTTGTCAAAAATGGCTCCAAATTTTTTGTTCAAACTTTTCGAACGGATAGTGCAAATTGCACTCTTTAATATTCCATAATGTTTTTTTATTGCAGGAACGATCACTTTCAGTCTTGATATGGAAATAAAAGGCTAGGAAGGAGGGAGGAGTTATAGTTCGAGAGTTTTCGTATGGATGCACTACAGCAATATCAAAACAGCTGGCGATATAAAAAATAAACTTTCTCTCTTCTGTAATATTCTTGATCATATTTCCATACTATTATTAGGCGACCGAAAAATTGAGAAATTGTGAAAAAGATGTCTTTCAGGCATCGATTGAAAGCAGATAGGAAGAGAGTGGGGCGAAACGTAAAAACTAGCCCAGACGCAAGGGAATAGGAAATTAATTAGTACGAGAAAGTGTGTGCGTTGTGTAGCACCACTGATTTATTTTTGCCTTCTCTTTGCAGTGTAGAGAAAGCATGCAATGCCGCGGGGAAAAGCGTCGATGGAACGGTCGCGCAGGAAGTGAAAGAATGTGTGTGCAGATAAGGCAGAACAGACAACGGCCATTACGTAAAGATACCGTAGTTACGCAACGCATTCATGAGGCGATGTATTGGATGGCCTTCATTTCTGCATGTTTAATTTATATATGAAATTATCCTTGCTTGTCTGTGTGATGTACTACAAAAACTGTAATAGTGGAGATTTATTCATGTGTATTTCTTTTGTGGGAGTGAGAGAGAGCTGCTGTTCGCGGCGATCGCAAGAATTGCAGAGTGCCCCGCAGGCGCGTCGCTTGCATTCGTGTGCACTCTTTGCAGTGGTGACTCAAATGAAGGCACAGGTGGCGACGTTATATTTCGTGACCGTTCCCAATAATACGAGAGAGTAGGTTGTGTTTAGCACCTCAGTTCGGTCGGTTTAGAAACAAGAATTTCATTTGCGTCTAATTATTTTAAGCAGTAAAATTTTAAACATTGTAATAAACGTAGAATAATTAATTATACTTGTTCTTACTGTAATTCAAATATGTTTTCCAGAAAGAGTAACTGTGATAAATTTTAATGTTAATTTAGTACCTTGAGTTGAATGAAAGATTTCATAGCGATTGTTCTTAATCCCAAAAGTGTTGTTATAAAACGGCCTTTTTAACTTTCTAGGAAAGCGTGACTTACGTTCGTTGGGGAGATGGCAGTGGGGAAGGCAGTAGAGGACTTCTCAGGCATTGAGAATTTCGTGCTCGGGAGCAATGGCCTGATTTGATGTTGATCTTCTGAGTGGGAGGTGTAGGTAGTCTGATTCCTCTATGCTCTCTTGGCGTTGCATTGTCAGCGACTGAAGAGCCAGGTAGCACTTTTTTTTTCAACCGAGCGTGAAATCCACCACTGCGAACGTCCCCGAAATGAGCTACGGGTTCTCACAAAGTACTGCAGATCTTCAGCTGCAGCTGCTCGAAAGTCAGTGAACTTGTCAGTGTGGAATGTGATGGCCAGTGAATAACAAATGATTGGAAGTTTTGTCGGAAAACGTGGCAAGGGATGTTTAATGTTCCTCTGCTGACAGCGCCGTCGCTTATATCTTCGCATCCGAGGGCTTTGCGCTCTAGGTGGAGCAGCATAACGAGGATGGTCAGATATTTCTACCTTCCCTCTGCTTCAGCTAATGAATAGCGAATTAATTAGTTTTCCGTAATTAAATACGTAAATGAATATGTATGAGCGGCAACGATGGTTTAACGGTTTACTCGCTGTGATATATTTTACTTCGTGGGTTGAACTGTCGAAAGTGCGAATGAAGTCATGACCATCGACACAAAAGGTCTTGCAGTTGCCTTTTCCAGAAGTGGGGTGTGGAGAGGGCGGTGGCGTGCCGCGCGGCCGCCTTGGCGCCCCACGCAGGGCTTCTCGAAGGCGGCGGGGAGGGCAGCTGGGGCAATCGATGGCCTCGAGCCATCGGAATAGCCGCTCATCGCTGCTCGCTTTTTAATGCCACATCGACCACCGTGAAATGATTCATGCGCACACCGCTTGCGACTTTTCGGGTGTTGGTTGTGGTCCAATGAAGGTCACACATGGCCAGTTCGGACTGATTGTTGGCCTATTGGGACTGTGTGTCCGATTGTCATGTAATAGATGTTTCAAATTTCATATCGACTGAATAGTACAGGTTTTTACATAGGAGACGGTTGAGAAAAAAAATGAATGACAGTATTATTATTATTATTATTATTATTATTATAAATTACTGTTAAAAATTGCTGAATAATTCTATGCGACGTTTCGGACAAAAATATTGCATCTAGTGCCCGAAAACAGCGCAAGGTTGCATCGAAGCACTCGTGCCGTGGATCGAAAACAAGCTTCACGGAAGTCCCGATCGAAATGGGGTCCCTGATCCTCAAGAACTATGAGCTTATTTATTATTAGAAGGTATCTACACCACCAGCAATTATATTAATAGCTACAAGCTTGTTCCTATAGGACGTACGGCCTTTCGGAATTGTTGAATTAGGCAGATTTAATCCACAATCGAAGCACAAGTAAAATATACTTTTGTTCCCCGTTCATGAGGGAAACACTGAACTTGGAGATACCGTTGAAAAATATTTTTAAAAAACCTTTTCGAAAGTTCACAAGATGAAATTAAATTTGACTCGAAAATGCCCATCTTCTCATTTGAAACTCACAAACGTGACAGAAGCAGAAATTAGAAATAACTTGTTAATACGTTGCCGGTTGATTTCCTAGTGCCAAAACGTGGTTCTTTCAACGGTTTCTGCAGCAGAGGCGAACATCTGAATGTTTGAGTGAGCATTTGAGATTCGCTCTTGTTTTGTCACGTCATGTGCGGAAAGCGAATGAACGGAGTGCAACCTGTGCGCAGGCGCCGCTTCCTCCAGGGAGCCTCTTTTCCCGTTCGCTGCGTCGCGTCTTCGGGCACTCGACCCTCGGCGCTCCGGAGCTCTGCCACGTGGAAGAACATTGATCTGTTGTTCGTGAGTGCATGTACTCGTTTACGCATGTTGATGCTCACTTCTAATTCGAAATGCAACGCCGCTCACAATTATTTTCTTTTGTTTTCTCGTGTACATGTGTATTCTCTCCGGAGTAGAGAAAGTTCTGTAATGTTGTGGAAAATCGATTTCCACATTTTAACAGAAATACTTTTTGGGGTCCCCTGAAGCAGATAAATATTTCTTTTCGAAATCCATCGCTCCCCCAATTCCGTCCGTCCGTCTCCTATCCGCCCGCCCGTCCATTCTGTTCCTCCGACGGTCCGTCCAACTCGGGAGTCTGTAGGTAGGATTGTTTCCAAAATGAATTTTCTTCGTTCGATTTGACTCGACTTCGAATCCCCGAAATGGCGCCGTATGCGTCGATAGATCACAACGGGAAAGAGGGTGGGGGGAAACCAAAACGCTAACCCAGACGTAGGAGGATGGGAAAGTAAGCAGTAGGACATTGTCTGTGCCATTCTATAGCTCTAGCACCACTACTTTTAGCAATGTATTTCAAGGTGATCGGGAAACAAAGATCTGATCATTCACCAACCGTCGATTTACAAATGGAAATTAAAACGTTTCTGCAATCAAAAAATGAAAAAAAAAATCGGTGATACTTATGCTACGATTGTATTATAATAATTTTTGCTGTTATCTTCGTTGTTTGTGAGCGGGTCTGGCCAATGTTGCCTTTCTTAAATTTTTCAGGAATTTTTGAGTATTGAATGAGTAAATCTCTTTTGACAAAGTGATTCCACCTAATTTGTACAAATGTTACATTCGGATTCGTTCGCGGACTGAACCGTTCGTGGCCAATGGGCCATCGCACTATTGACTGTTAGCAACCAGCGCAAGTCCCGTGCACCAAAGTTGGCATCGCGTGGCGCTGTCACGAAGCTTTGCCGCTCGCGCATGCGAAGCGCGAGGACATGAGACACGACAGAAGAGAGGTTTTGCACCCTCGAACGCGAAGCACTCTCCATCTTCTGCGCATGAGCAGATGCACCGAAGTGATGCGAAACTTGCACTGCGCATGAGCAGAAGATCGATAGTACTTCACGTTCGAGGGTGCAAAAGCTCGCTATAAATTGAGCGCAGACAGTGCCGCACCGAGCGCTGGTGTCGGGGAAGGATCTTACGACGCAGCATTTGGAAACATGCTTAAGGAATAGAGAGCCATCTTCAAGTGTGCGAGGCGGCAAAGGCTTCCGAGCGCAGGCGATGGCGATGGAGCGAGAGGCGGCCACGGAGCCAGGACGCGTCGCCTGTCTATTGAATCGCGTTCAGGATTTTCAGAATTGCACACACACGAAGCAAAAGGCTCTTCCCAGAAACCGTTCGCAAATTGGAGCGAAAACGTTTTACAAATGTCTCAAAGTGCACGACTGCGTCTTGCGACCGAAAAGCTCTTGCCGAATGGGCGGATTGGCCACTCCGCTTGCGATCGCTGTGCGGCAGCCACTGCCAGCGGCCGGCGGACGCCGTCCCTCTCCCCCTTGGCCCACCCGCCGGGAGAGAGACCTCAAGGGAAGCGCCGCCGCCTGACGTGCGAGGAACACCGCCGTTCCGCTCGGAAGGTAACATGTGCTGCTCTTACGGAACTTATGTTCTTAGGCGTCGGTGCGCCCGCAAGAAACAAATATTCGTGAAACCAGCACTAGAACGGACCGGAGGGAAAATGGCCCGAAGGTTATTGTGTTCATTTGCAATGTGTGCGCTTGAGAAGGTCTGTGTGTGTGTGTGTGTGTGTGTGTGTGTGTGTGTGTGTGTGTGTGTGTGTGCATAGTTACTAATGTGCCTTTTCTTTGCAGGTAAGTGAACGAGCAAATCAGACGCGGGGGAGATCACGGAGAAGTGACGCCTAGGAAATAATCTGGGATGACTGCTGGTGAGTTCCCCCTTCTCTCGTCTCGTCAATATCCCGCTCCGGCGAAGTTCACAAGTGTTTTTGCGTGGCGAACACGGCAGTTTCTCTAGACATATTATTAAAAATGTTTTCTTATGTGGCATGCAGAAACGACGATGCCAGTCAAAATATTTTCCTATTATATTTTATTTCGCATTGGAACATCTTTATAATCACTAAGGCTGTAATTAGTTTCAAGGTTTAAAGGACTCGCATGAGTTGCATCATGTGTCCGATGTGACGTCGCTGGGCTGGCCATCCAACTACTGAGTGCAAGTGAGTTTGTACGGGAGATCTGTGACCTGCTGTTCGTTTGAAGTGTGAGCCGTCGCCTTGTTCTGATAGGGCTTTTATCGAATGGCCCCGCGCCGTCCGTCGCTTGTCCTCGCTTGCGTCGAGGCGTTGAGGGTGAGGACGGGCTCCGCTGTAGAGGGCGCTGTGATGAGCGACGGGGTGGAACGTCTGACTGGAGGATCATCTCAGTGCTGACACCAGCAGGAACCCGCTTCACCTGGACATCCACGAGGCTCCACCTGAATGTGAAGCCTTCGATATCGCCATAACGCGCCGATCACGACGCTCAGCGGATGTGGAGTTCCATTTCACTAGTGGGGCTACGACAGCACGTACTTCCTCGCATCAGTAACGGGAGCGTAAAATTATTTCCGTCCCTATTAAGACTCGGCCATCGCCTGTAACAGCGATGACCACCAATCGCAGCGCATGCGATTTCACATTTCATTCTTCAAAGGCAGCACTGAACACATTCGGCCATCAGAAACTCCTTCCATGCACCCGAAAACACCTCCGTACAACGAGAAGTCATTCCGAGAATTTCAAACTCGTGTCGCGGCGTTCACATCGTCGCACTGGTGGTCGAACGGAAGTGATTGAGGACATCCAGGAACGAGATTTTTCGCGGGCCAACTCATCTCTCCAGGGTCTGGCAAGACGAGTTTTCCTGTTGCAAAAGCAATATAATCCTTTAAAATGCAAAGCTGGGAGGAGCTGTGTGGTAGCCTTGCATCCACGCCACATTTCCATCACCTGCGAGGATCCTTACAGGCCCCACGGCAGACACGAAGCGAAGCGGCACAAGTCAGATTTGAAGCTCCCGAGAATGAAGGATTCCGTAAATCCTTGGTCTTCCTCATCTCGTGTGGCTAGTCGCGACAATCGGTCTCTGCCGTTTCTCCGCGGTGACGCGCCCCCTACATGCCCCTAACTGTGCAGCGAATGTAGTTGGAAATGACGAACCTTCTCTCTGCAAGCGTTTTAGCTTTTTACGAGAGAATAAGATCTACAGCCTTATCTGAGAGAAGAGGACAATGTCAATTATTTGGCATTTAGTTGGAGAATTTAGTGTTTTTTTCTGTCAAACTAATCTTCTATGACCTATTCTGTCAATTATCTATGTTTTTTTTGTCAAAACCTTTTTAATTGGACACATCCCTTTTCAGGTTCTACTTACCTTTTACTGTCCATTTAAAACATTTTTTTTTGCTTCGCACTGCCACAGTGCGTACTGGTCTTGAACTTCTTTGACACGGGCGCAAAAGACCTTCACTGTGGAACTCCATCATCATCGGCCACCTGCAAGGGAACTTTCGACGTGTCACAGTGGAAAGGAAGTTGTCACGTGCACCTGATGTGTTGTAGAGGAGCCGCGCGTCATGGCTCCAAGTGTGGAAACCGTGTGGCGCAGGCGCGAGCTGGTCGCTGCGAGGGCTTCCGCCCATACGCGCTGTGGGCCACCTCTCTGAGATGAGGAGAGCGCTCTTCTCCGTGCCTGGTTTATTTGTTCGTGTATGAAAATGTGTTGTATATGGGAAAGCCCGTTGCTTTTCGTGGTGGGAATCTCCACGAAGAGCGAACGCTGTGTGGAGGCCCTCCCTCCCTCCGTCGCCCGCGCGGCGGCAGTCGGCGCTTTCCTTCGAAGCATGGCAGCCCAGCGATTCCTCACCAGCACCACTTGCCTCTCACTCAACCTCATCTGCCATTCTCCCATAAGGTGCAATTGCCTACAAGACCTTAAAGAATTTTAGCATGGTATTGCTCCTTGTATGGCACTCTCGGAAAGTATACAATTAAAACAATGTCTTAAAGAAATATTATTATTATTATTATTATTATTATTATTGTTTCTTTGCTTTTCACTTCTTTCCACACATACATCTCGGTTACCATGAACAAGAGATACACGATTCATCTGGCGTAATCAGCACTGGATCAACCATCTAGGTTTAGAATTATTATTATTATTATTATTATTATTATTATTATTATTATTATTACTGTCATTATTACACATCGTCTTTGGCAATCCCTATCTTCAATGAATTCGGAATAAAGTTGTGTTGTATGTATTTCTAATGTGAAATGTTACCTTAATGAACCTTTGCGTGAGAGGTGTATGAGAATCGTACGTTGGCACCACTGCTCACGTCTAAATATTGTGAGTTGGCTCTTAACGTTCACGCGGCAGCGGCCAAACCCCAAAGGTTGCGCCCGTGTTGCTCACCCTAACCACTCTGTCGTCTTCCGCCGTAGGAAACGTTTATGGATAAGCCTTACGAGTCATAGGCCGGAATATCTTTCCCCTTCTTGCGAGCTCAGCCGTTCAGAGGCTGCCTAGATCTGCACTTCAGTCAAGGCAGGCATGCGCCGAGGCGTTATCCAAGGAATAAACTTTGCTCCACACCTCGCAGTGCTGTCAGGAGGGAAGACGCCGTTGCCGGGACTGCACTCCTTTGTACTTCTGAGCTGTATTTTAAGGCACGGCGCGGCGCCGCATCGCCAAGACGAATATAAATTGTGCTCGAACGCTGTAATCGGACGTGGACGTCTGTCAGCCCCGTAGGTGTGATCTGTCCATAGAAGAGCACGTATTGCAACAACGAAGATGATTTGATTAGGGTTTAGTTTAATGTTGACAGGACAGAGTTGTGTACTATTTAGTATTTACCCGTATAAATAATGAAAAGGCCACTAACATTAAATGCGTGAGTGTGGTGGTGATTGTTTAAAGGAATGAATCCCACGATGCACGAGCAGTCAGATGTATTGAAATGAATCCGTGTTGCTCGGTGAGATTATTCAAGAACAGAAAAGCGATGGGCGCGGTGCAGTGTGAGGCGGGCGAGCGCAGCCCTTTTGTCCGCCACGTGGATGGAAGGGAGGGGACGGCGCCCCGGGGCGTCCTTGCTGACGCACGGCCCCCGCCCCGCCCCGCCCCGCCCCGCCCCCGCCGGCGCTGATCCGGCGAGCGGCATCGCCCAGGAATAGCCCCGCCGCTTCCGCGCCTCTGCCCTTCCTACACCGCCCCCCTCGTCGCTTTCCGTGTTTCGCACGGCCCCGAAATAAAAGGCGCTCCCCGCTCCCTCCTCCCCGCTCCCCCTCCCCGCTCCGCACCGGGCTGGGTTCGCCTCCCCTCCCCCCCCGCGTGCCGGCCACGCGCTCCAGCGCTCACATGTCACGCCCCCGGTCCTTTTGGCCGAGAGACACCTTCCAGCGAACTCAGGGAGTCCTTTTTATTCTAGCCACCAACGATTGAAAACGCAGACAGCACGTTTCAGGTGCATGGACGCAGGCTTTTAGGACTCGCAAACAAGTTGAAACCGTTTTTACTTTCCTGTTGAGGTACGTATATACGGAGTAATATACGTAGTATAGGGAAAGTTATGTAATGCTGCGGAAAATCGATTTCGAGATTTCAAAAGAAATACACGTTTTGGGGTCCCCTAATACTGAAAAAGTGGGTCCGTCAGTTCGTCCGTCAGTCCGTCCGTCAGTCCGTCCGTCCGTCAGTCAGTCCATCCGTCCGTCCGTCCGTCCGTCCGTCCGTCGGTGTGTCCGTCCGTGTGTCCGTCCGTGTGTCCGTCCGTGTGTCCGTCCGTGTGTCCGTCGGTGTGTCCGTCCGTCCGTCCGTCCGTCTGTCTGTCTGTCTGTCCGTCCGTCTGTCTGTCCGTCCGTCTGTCTGTCTGTGTGTCTGTCTGTCTGTCTGTCCGTCCGTCTGTCTGTCCGTCCGTCCGTCTGCCTGTCCGTCTGTCTGTCTGTGTCTGTCTGTCTGTCTGTCCGTCCGTCCGTCTGTCCGTCCGTCTGTGAACAACACTAGCGCGTAAACCATAATTGCTTCCAAAATGGATATTCTCCGGTCGATCTGCTGTGTCCACTCGTGGCGCAGAATGGCACAGACTTTGAGAAACACATTTTGAGAAACTTCCTTCAAAATTTGAGGGTACTTCAGATGAAACCCCCCCGGACATTTTCAAAATTTTCTCAAAAACTGCTCCAAATTTTTTCTTTAAATGTATTGTAAGAATAGAGTAAAAAACACTTAAGGTGGCATAGGTCCCATTTTCACGGTTAACTCTGGATTTTCGAAAATTGCCAAAGTTTGAAATGTTTTCGGCGTCTTCCTAGAACTACAAAATTGAAGATAGAGATTTTTCCTTCAAATAAAATTTTTTGTCCTAAGTGAGTTCTTTCATTTAGATTATGTATATTTTTTTGAAAAGTTCAGTAGTTTTTGTGCAATAAGGCTCGCAATATTTGAAATTTTAAAAAATTACAAAAACAAGATTTTCTCAAAAACGATTGTAAAGTTTTGCTTTAAACGTTTGGTAGAGAAAGTGCTAAATGTGCTCTGGGAGATGACATTAACCCCATATTCCTCTATTCTTTTGGTTTTTCAAAAATTGCAATAATGTAGTTTTTTTGCCTTGTCTCTCACGTTAATATTTACATTAGCGGCGATTTGTTTACATTATTATATTAATGAGTACATGTGCTTTAAATGTCAAATAAAGTATCTTGAAAATTGAATAGTTTTCTGTGAAAACTAGCTCAAAATTGCGCATTTTCAGAAACGCTCAAACGACATTTTCTCAAAAATGGTTTGAATTTTTTTGTTCAAACTTTTCGAACGGATAGTGCTAATTGCACTCTTTAATATGGCGTAAAGTTAGTTCATTTGGGGGTATTTTTTATTTTTTCAAAAATTACAAAAATGTATTTTTGTTTAAGTTCTCTCATACGGTTAAAATGCACATTTCCAGCAATTTGTAAACACTATTGGATTTGTGAGTATATGTGCTTCAAATGAAGTTTTTCGAAAACTCATAACTTTTCTGTAAAAAAGAGCTTCAAATTTCACATTTACAGTAGCGCTTAAACGCAATTTTCTTGAAACGGCTGCAAATTCTTCAACGAAAATTACCATTTAGGGCAAGGTTTAATTGTTTTTTTATACTCTTAAATTAATAGTTTTGTTCTACTATTGGAAAACCGAAAACTTAAGAAAATGTCGAAAAAATGTTGGGCGGTGATTCATGGAAGCTGTCAAAAGTATTTGCAAGTCCGAATAACTAGCCGAGACCAAATGGAACAGAAAACTAATACGGGAAAGTCTGTGCCATTCTGTAGCACTCGTTGATTTCTACGGCCCTACTAATAAGAGCGTCGTGTAACGTGCGTGTACCACGCGGTGTTCCAGAGGAATGAGAATTTTGCCCTAATCCTGGCGCGTTGGCAGCGTTGCTTCTCGTAGCCGCTTTGGCGCTTTCGCTTCGTTCTTGTGAGCGGCGCCGCTCGCTCTTCGGCCACCCAAGGAACGACGCGCCCCTGGGTGCTGCCTGGCGGGCTGTAATAGTACTTCGTTGTTAGTGTTGCATCAGTTATTATTTAGGCGGAAGGATGCTTGATGAGCGCGCATGGAGTGTAAACCGGGAAAGTGAAGAGAAGATGAGAAAGAGTTGTTTTTTTTTGTTTTTTTTTAATATTTTGCTTTGCTTTATGCAAGAGTGATGTTTGAATGTGTTAACGTTTCCTGTTTTCTTTATTTTTTCAGCAAGTATTGACAGGAGTAATGAGCGATTACTGCGGTTTGATGAGTTTAAAAATAACGGTTATGTTATTAGCAGAAAAAAAAGCCCAATCTTGGGAAGACATTTTTAAAAAAATAAATAAAAAAATAACGATTTGAATTTTTGACCTAGGGAATGGAAGAAAATGCCTAATCAGTGGAAAACGATGCAAATAAAGGCGAAGAGAGAAATGAAAAAAAAAGAAAAAGAAAAAAAGTCGAATTGAGCGGTGGGGCCAACGTCCTTGGCAAGACACACCGGAAGTGACGAGAGCGGATCTTGCCGAGTGACGATTGCTCGTGAGAGTGAATTGAGGCGGGCGCTGCGAGTGCTCGCGCTGCGTGCTGCTTCTCCTCCGCCGAGGAGCAACTTCACTTGAAGCGAACAGCTTTGGAGGCGACGGAACTGGACAGGTCGCAAGAAAACGACAAGTTGGAAACGGCATTGTTTCGTGTGGGCGGAAGGGCAGCGTGGTGAAATAGTGGGGATTTGAGTCTGAGGAAAAGCTTTTCCTGAAACAATTACAGAACTAAATTTGGATAAGTTTTTCACAATTGTGTTATCTTTGCTTACATTTCAGCCAAGTGAACCAATGATGAAGTGAATTATGTGTAAACTTAGCAAGTTAAAAGTAATTAAACGGGCCACTTTCCTCCTGATTTCCTCCAATAAATAATTTGCAGAAGAAAGAAAAAAAATCATTTAGGTTATTATCAAATTTTGTTTTTGGTTTGGTATACATTGTACGTTGTACAATTACATACGTTGTACCATTTTGTTTAAACCGTTTACAAAAATTTATTCCCCTTTTATCGCCCTATACAATGCACAGCTATTCCCCGATATATCCAACACCGTATTGTAATATAAAATTACAAACTTTTTCATTTATTTAAAATTATAGTTTTTATTGAGTTGTAGAACATTTTTTATGTTCATATTTCGTGAGCGAAGTGTGTTTTTACTTTCCCGTATACGTACGTATACACGGAGTGATATACGTAGTATAGGGAAAGTTATGTAATGCTGCGCGAAAAAATGGCCAATTTTCGGCTGAAAAAAATTAATTGCCGGGCCGTGAAAACGAATAAGTGGATAAAACCAGTTGCTAAATTAAGAAAAAAAAATCCTCTATCTCGTGGTGTGGTCAAAATCCATGATTTGTTGCTTCTTTTCAAAATACGAGTAGTTTTTCTTTAATTTTGTGACAAACGTAATAGGCCGCTGTAAATTTACTGCGCTTCGGACAGCTGGATGCGTCGTAAATTAGAATGTGCAATTTTGTATATTATTTCTTTCTTCGTTTCTTACATTCGAACTTTGTTATAGACTTGCACATTAATATTTTAGAAATTGTTTATTTTGAAATATTTAAAATAAGTAAAAAGAATTAATAGCTCTCAGAATAGCGGCAATGCAGGGTCTGCAACAATGTTATACACTTTGCGCTCGCGAATATCTGTGAGTGTCATTGTTGTGACCTAATGGAGCTGTATGAAAAGGAGTTATAATTGTCTAATTTATGTTGATATTTGCAGGCAAATATTTAGTTTTGCACCAAATGCTGTACCATTTGTAGTGAGTAGAGAATTTGTTGCATGGTTTTAAAATACTCTTCCCTAATCATGGCCCAATGGAAGGCATTTCTATATTTCCAGGATATCAGGCTTCTTTTTCCAATACAGGGTTACAAACCTTTTGAATTCTATTTTTGTGAAGTTGTAGAATTCACATAGTTCTGACAACACTGCAATGGAAATAGTGAGTTCCAAGCGAAGATGTTAGTAGCGCATCAAGTGCAATATTACAGTACTACTTAGCTGTTTCCTCTAATACGGGAAAGTAAGTGCTGTTGTAGCACCACTAGTTTTTCGTGTACTCGGTTGGGGTTTAAGCCTCTACCTACTGTCTCAGCAAAAGAATTCCACTTCCTGGCCGAACACCCACATCACCAAAATAAGTGAATTATCTCATTCTTTTGAACTAGTTCAATGAACTAGATCAAAAAAAAGAACGATCGTATAAAAAAACTTCACATAAAAGAACAACTTTGCCCGTCCCTAACATGGAGGAATATACAATCTGGACACAAGTGACTACCGCGGGGCGCTTGTTTTTCTCCATGTTTCCTTATTCCATGCTTAAACTACGTGTTTCCGAGGTTTGGCGGTTGGCTTGGAAACTACCTCACTTATTCCGTGCTCGAGATATTCCATGTTTATTGGCAGGAGTTTTCCTGTTCTGCCTCAACTTAACAATCGACTTAAACATGGAACAATCGACTTAAACACGGAATGAAATGTACACCACGTTCAGTATGTAAGAATAAACTATAGAGAGATATTAAACATTATAAATGTTACATTATTATACACTTATATGTTAGAGAAATTAAACATTATAATTATAGATATTATAAATAGATATCAAACAACTAAATAGATAAATATGTACATTATCCAGTGCAAAAGCACGTCCAGCATGGTAGTTACTTAAGAGCATTAAAGAGAACGGAATAGAAATAATAATGGGGTAATGTATTTATGACGTTTTGCTGTTCAAAATGGTGTCTTCACATGCTATTTTATATCGAGTGCTAGTGTTTCATAGTAATTGTATCATTTACTTTAACGTCAGTAACTTATTTATGTTCTCAAAAAAATAAGTTTTTTCTTATGTCCTTTGTAACTGAAAGATGGGGTTTCGTCCCCGAAACGTCGCTCAGCGAACTGTGGTTAACGACAAATAAAACTTAAAAGTTTATAATTATGTGATTCAGTGTTTTTCTTTCAAATTCTTGTGTATAAATGAGTGATAACACGGTGGCCTAACTCGTCTAATATGTGCAATACTTTCTCTTCTTACGAAGGAAGGGCTCCACTCGCGTGTCTGTCCTACGAGACGTCCGTTGTTCAGTCCATTAAAACAAGGTTTTCCTATCTCCGCTTTCGCCCGCAGGTTAGTAGATCAGTACAAAACGTTTCGATGCATCATTGCGAATCGTAACCGGAAGTGGCTAGGGATGGCTACTCCTCCATTATGTAATCATTAGAAAGTGAAGTTCACATTATATAATTGAGGAGCCTGCTTACGAAAGTTTTTAAAGTTTTTGCCCGTTTCGTGTCAACGGAGCCATTGTGTGCGCCACCTGGATTGTTTCAATGGAAGTGGTTGCCTGGCGGAAGGGCGGGCTGGAGCCGCAACCCTTTTGTCCTTGTTGGAAGTCGAGTTTAAACGCGAGTTCCGCCGGCCGCGTTGTTGTGGTCCCAGAAGGACCGAGCGATTGGGTGGAGGTGTTGATGATGTCTGGAGCGGCAGCGGAAGAGAGCGGCCTCTGCTCGGCAGGGAAGGCGTACGAAGGATTTTTTCGCCCCTAAAAATCTACGGCTTCGATCAGGTTTGAACCCGCGAACTTGGCTACAGCAGTCCGTTACCGCTAACCGGTACACCATCGCCGCCATCGGTACGCTTCCATTGCGCTAACCGGTACACCACCATCCCCGACACTCGTTGTAGGCAGTGTTTCGTTTCGTGTTAAGGGAGCGGATTGCAACTGTGACAACGATAAATGGACTTTCGAACTGTGACGGCAGTGCACGCGTGTGTGCGTGTGCCTGTGTGTGCGCGTGTGCCTGTGTGTGCGCGTGTGCCTGTGTGTGCGCGTGTGCCTGTGTGTGCGCGTGTGCCTGTGTGTGCGCGTGTGCCTGTGTGTGCGCGTGTGCCTGTGTGTGCGCGTGTGCCTGTGTGTGCGCGTGTGCGTGTGTGTGTGCGCGCGTGTGCCTGTGTGTTG
The DNA here is from genome assembly GCA_031308135.1 of Acheta domesticus. Taxonomy (NCBI): domain Eukaryota; kingdom Metazoa; phylum Arthropoda; class Insecta; order Orthoptera; family Gryllidae; genus Acheta; species Acheta domesticus. The sequence goes on from JAHLJT010002406.1 coordinate 192,435,905, forward strand.
TGCGCGTGTGCCTGTGTGCGTGCGCGCGCATGTGTGTGTGTGTGTTCTGCAAACGTTCCATCCTCAAAATGGCACCTCCCCGTGATTCGCGAGCGGTGCCCGTGAAGTTGAAGCACGAAATGGCGGAATTAGCAGCGCAATCTGCCTCCAAGGCTAGATACAAATTGCAGCAATCACGATCACGTTCGCTGTATCGTAGCACACAGTTACTTGATACAAGTTGCATGATAATTCTGGCAGTGGCGGATCGAGGGGAGGCCATGCCCCCACCCAAAAATATAGACTTTTCGTTTGATACCTCCTTTATTCGGCAAAATTGATTTAAATATTTATGTTCGAATGATGTAATTATTTTAGAAATATTATTGTAAAGTATCATATACACACTACAAAAATAATATACAAAATATGATCATGTTTATTATTTAACAATATCTGATCCCCCCTCCCCAAATGATGGGCTGGAACCGTCCCTGAATTCTTCGAAATAGCTGTGTCGTATCGTTAGGATTATACAAGTGAACATTAGGCGTGCAGCAAGAATAAACAGACGAGGACTGTTTTATGTAACATTTTGCATGATTTGATGATACAATTTTAACATTTGTTCTATTATAACGCTTTTCCTGCAAGACATGTTCTACTGCGTGACGCATCGCCCATGTGTGGGGAATTGCGCAGTGACGTGTGGGGGCGGGGAGCGCCCGGAGAGCCATCCTCTCTCATGTGGCACTTGCACAATACCAACACCGAATGGTCCATTGAATACTTCCGATTCTGTCTCTGTGGGCAAACATACCGACATTCTTAAACGTTTTCATTATTAAAGAAAACAAATACTGTTCCGTGTGATTCAATTGGGTAGAATATCAAACTCGGTCCAATTTTGCCAGATTCTGACCACCCGTACTACGGTGCGGAGTACTCAGATGCGCTGTACCTCCAGAAATATAATGGAACATTTGGTACATGACGTGCGAAGAAACGTACTTTCGTTTTAAAGGCTTAGAACAATCTGTTTTCGAACTACACGCGATGGGTGCGAAAACTGCATTTCGATATCGCGAACCGTTTGGAAGCTATCGGGGTGGCCAATAGTTAGTGGGACACACAGTATGTAGAGAATATGTGAATAATGAAAATGAAAATAGGTGGTAAAAGGAGAGGCAAAGGAAACAGGAAGAAAACCACTGCGCATCTGCTTTTTCTACCGCAAATTGCATAGAAAATGATGGAGATGCATCCGTGGTTGTCTGTGACGGGTGTTAGGTTGCTAGCCGCTACACCTCGAGTCGCCGTCCGTCAATGGAGGACATGGATTCTAAAGCAATGTCGCTGTGAATCGTGACACAAGTATTGTAGAGCCTTGGTAACACTGCGCGTAGACTATTCGGGATGGGGTGTGCGCGGGACTAGAGTTCGAGATTGGTCGTGATGAGAAACACATTGTCAAGGGAGCCTACGAACCGATCGGATGTGGCGAATTCGACGAGTGAATTGTATCGCTCGTTAAATGTAAAATGAAATCACGAGAACCTTTTTTTGGCATGTCTCTAAAATTGTACCCCAATGTTATGTGTGGAGCATTATCAAACTTCGCTCACCGCTTTTAATTGTTTGTCCCTGGAGGATCACACGTATCGTTGGGCGGTTAGTCTTGTGGGCTGCGCCATGTTGAATTGCTTTCAGTCCGTCGGGAGGGCCAGGGGTCAGAGAAGCCCCGGCTTGGGCCCGGCGAGGAAGGGTGGGCCAAGGGCTGAGGTGCAGGACAGGGCCGTGGGGTAGTGAGCAGTGGCGAAGAGAGCTGTGCGTCTGGGCGAATGGTGGGAGCGGCCTCGTCCCGAACGGCCTTCGGAAGAGGTCCCCCTCTCTCCCTCTCTCGCGCCCAACAGTGCAAGTAACACCGCTGCATCCAATGGGCTGTCTGGGGAAGTGGCACCGAGGCTTATCGCTTCTCAGCGCTGCAAGAGGCTCACGAGGAAACTTGCAGCAGTGCGCGCGGTGCAGTTTTCTGCATCAGCGCGTTCCGTGGAGGCTGTGGAAGATTTCGTCCTGAAGGGAAGGCTTCATGTGTCAAAATATTGGGACTTATAATCCATTACTTCAACATAAGGAGTGTTACAAAATTACTCACAATTACGTGAAATATATGAATAATTATCGCTTAGTGGCGAACGGTCGAATATCACTTGGTGGAATAGCGTCCACAAAAGAGGAAGTGTATTGAAGGAAAAAAAAATAACAAATGTACTTCCCCCAGCGCCTAAACTTATCACGTGTGCGAGACATAAACTTGCCTTCGCGACGGCCGTCTCATGGTGAGGTAGTCAACTGCGGGGATGGGTGACTTCATTATGCCACCATCGCTAATCCAGGATTCGGTACTAGGGCGCTCTTCTGCATTTTACAATTCCTTGTAATGACAGAAACCCACTCTTTACATGGAAAGGAATAAATAAAACCAATTGCAAAATAGAACACTTACTAAGTTGGAGTATTTCTGGTGCAATATCGTGGCTATTTCATTAGCGCTTATTAATGAGTGGGCGATGTGGGTGGAATAGGGGAAACTTATTGGAAGAAATCTTAGTAGACCGCATTATGTGCTAACTAGGCTTATAAAATGCTGTCTTGTCAAAGGTCATTAGTCGGGCATGACGCCTTCCAGCAAGGTCGACTAAGCTTGGTAGAAAAATATTTCTCGGATTAATTTGAAGTGGAAATACAGCTAAAAGAGAAAACAACCTTACGTAATTCTGACACAGAGGCAAGACGACTAATGTTGTATACTCTCACAAGAAATACATTAAACCCTCGTTAACAAGAATTCCAAGGGACCGAAATAATCGGAGTTCGTGTTAACCGAGTATTACAAATGGTCCCTTTTTCTGTAATCCCTTGCCGAAGTTCGTGTTACGGCGAGTTCGTGCCAACGAGGGTTTACTGTAGTATGTTAACTGAGTTGCGAAATGAAGTACCTATATACTTCTGTAGCTATTAAGTTTCCCAACTTGTGAATTAAAAAAATATTTTGGAATAAACATGTAATTTGTTGGTGGTGAGAATTTGATGGCGGGAGTTCCCTGGAAGACAGGTGCAAAGGGGGGGTGATGTTGCAATGAGTGCACATCAGTCCTGGCGTCTTCAGCCATCACGGGCTGGGGATGGGAGGGCGGCCTCGAACCCAGGACCTATCGGCCAGCGAAACTTGCGTTGTGGACTCGTGACGGCAACGCGTAGGACTTCAACTTTCATTCTCTCTCCCCCTCTGTACCATTTCTCCATCTCTCTTCTCTCTCTGCCGGGGAGAGGTGGCTCTAGGCTTCTACTGATGTCACTGCAGTGCCTCTGACCGGGAAGTCCTAGGTTCCAGTCCCGACAGAGGCAGGATTTTCGACACTAACTTAGATGACTAGTAAAATCCGAAGGTACATTTTTCTCGAAAAAAAAAAAAAAGTCTTGAAAACTGTTTAGGTTTGCTCTGTGTACCAAGCCACTATATATTCAAGTTTCCGACCTCCCAGACCCTGCTACTTCGGGGAGGTCCGGAAAATCGATGTTTTTCTGACCTTTTTCATTTTTTCTGTATCCGTTTAGCCTTAAGCCCTTTAAAAAAATATTCAATTCAATTTTAGAGAGGATGAATAAATATGATTCTTTCTCTTCTATCCTCTTTCTTTTTCTTTCCTTTCTCTTTTTTCTCTTTCTTTTTTCTTTTCTCTTTCACTTTCTCTTTCCTTTTTTCTCTTTTCTTCTTTTTTCTCTTTTCTTCTTTTTTCTCTTTTCTTCTTTTTTCTCTTTTCTTATTTTTTCTCTTTCCTTCTTTTTTCTCTTCCACTTTCTCTTTCCTTTTTTTCTTTTTTCTCTTTCTCTCTCGTTTAGCATCCAGAGTAGCTGTTAAGGGTCGAGAAAAGTCAGGGAATCATGGGAAAGGCAGGACATTTTGAAATGATGGTAAAAATTTGAATTGCCGTGTTTGTTGTTTTTTCTATAGTGCATTTTCTTGGTAAAGCTATTGCTTGTCTTTGTGGGTTGGGAAAACCCTGCATGAGAGAGAACAGCCCTCTGTCTTTCCGTTCATTTAGTTCCCCCATTATTCCTAGACCTTTTTAACAGTGAATGTTAACATTGTTGTATGAAGTAATACGAAAAATGAAAATGTTGTTAGGATGTGCTGGGGAAATGTCAATGAAAAGTCAGGGAAATGTCAAAGGAGATCCTCAGTCTATGAATAAGTTGACCGCCGCAGTCTGCCCACGATGGGTTAAACAGTCTGCGTCTATCGATGCTTTTGTTTCTCTTTGACCCAAACGCGAAGGGCGAACATGAATGAGCAAACGGGATTTCAGGAGTCTCAAGTTACACTAACCACGCAGCTATCTGCTTGTACTCATAGTGTGTGTTCATCGTTCCCTATTTAAAGGTTTATAAATTGAGCTGAAAAGTTTGGATCTTTATACGTCGTTCCATTGGATCGTTTTATTATAACTTGACAATGTGGTAGACTTCAATCATTTTAAAATTCATTTCCTTATCATAAAATCAAAATATTAATAATGAAAATAGATTAAATGTTGCTAGAAAACGAAGATAATTTATTACAATTGTATAACATTATTTCCTTATTTCGCCAAAAGGAGTGTGTTGTTGCTGCCTCACCATTAGCCGATTTGGGCGAAAAATAGACCAAGTGCCATGCCAACTTTAAATATTTGAAGAAGCATATGTGTCACCTGTCTTCGCTCCAATGCAGAGTGCGCGTTGATCGCGTCAAGCAGTACTGCGCGGATCTCAAGCGGTGACCAGCAGCTCTTGACGATGCGGAAATGCTTTCTGCTTGGAATGCGCCGCATCGAAGGACCAGCGAGGCTGCTCGCTGGCGGCGCCTCGTTACGAATTTGGTGTTTTCTTTGAGCGCTGGCTCACCTGGGCAGTGCTGCGCCCTGTTAGCATCCCTGGGAAGTATAAATATTTACTCTGTGCGGTGGGGTTCCTGCATGCGCGCTCTTCGCCCGAACGTGTGTTGCGGTCGCAGGGGGCGTTGGCGCAGCCGCGCCCCGCACTCCTCAGGGACGTTTTGCACCCTCGATCTTCTGCTCATGCGCAGTTCCAGTTTCGCATCACTTACGTGCATCGGCGGAAGATCGAGAGTGCTTGCCGTCGGAGGCTGCAAAACCTCTGTCTCGTCTCCTCGTGACGACGTTGCCCTCCGGCAGTGGTTTCGGAGCCGTCACTTAACATGATCAGCGGACGCCCAGGGAAGCCCTGTTGTAAGGCACAATGTTGGTGTTGCTTCAGTGTCGCTACGAGAAAACAAAACAGTCGGCTCCGTGACTGAGATCGCTAAGACAGAACTGCCGTAGTGATCTCGGACAGGGGTCGCGGGTCCGAGTGCCGCCTCGGGCATGGTTGTGTGTGTTCGTCCTTTCATCACCATATCGTTTCATCTTCCTACCGTAACGTTAAACTCAATAGTGGTCGCTAAAGACTTAGTAGTTGATGCGACCTTAAATAAAAAAAAACAAAAAACTAGCGTACCCGTGCGAGAACTCTCGCATGTTAAATCTTGAATTAATGATTATGCTAATAAACCTCGTCAGACTGCACAAACTACGGTGTTAATACAAAGCGTAAATAAAGATTGTTGAATGTAATCCTTCTAAGCGTGTCGCCACAAAAATTGCTACCAGCAGGAAGGACTGAAATATTGAGGTGGCCTTGATAGTATTAAAGCGTGGAACCGAAAATTAATTGAATGGATTGGAGAATGTCTCATCTTGTAGATTATAGTGTGGAAAACGTTTCTTTGAAGCCTTTGGCCTCAAAATTTTACTTTTTAAGGCTCTAAAACGCTTTGTTTATGAGTTATTTGCAGATATAGGTTGACATGTGATGCGGGCTGCATTTTACATGAATATTTCGATGTGTTTTTTTGAAGAAATCATCCATATTTTTAAAGTCAAAGTGGAATTCGTCAAGTCTCCGTGAAATTCTCTTTCTTTGGAGCCCTCATTTATAAAGATTGGTCGCGTGTGAGAGCCGGAACCCAAAGGTATACTACTGAAATAATACAGGAGACGATAAGTAAACACACCTTCCACTCTAAAGTATAAAGAAATATATTTGTGTTAATGTTCTCCGATCGTGTTGTGACGATATTTTGGATACCCTGTCACTGGGGAGCGCTTTCCAGCGCCTTATTGTGCACCTTCCGCGAGGAGCGAGTTGCCTGCGAAGGAGGCGCGTGGAAGCGCGATGGCCTTGGCGATGTTATCGCGGTGCGAACTGTGACGCGACGCAGGGCGCCGCTGAACCTGCTCGCCTGCCTGCCTGCCAGCGCCGCGCCGCCCGTCTTCTTTAGGAAGCGAGGAAATGAATTTGGTTGCTTTTAGCTTTACGCAGCCGGACAAGGAACGGACGAAGTGGGTTCTCGACTTTAGGACGATGCAAGAACATGACATCGCATTGCTGTCAACGTTTCGGCTCTGTATTGGGCTATGAACAGTTAATTACAAATAAGTTACTAATTTAAAAATGAAATAATTGAATTGCATGTAGCCTTGACGATGGCCAATATAGAGCAGAGGCATTCGCAGGAATGTCATTTTCTTCCACGGCCCTCCCCCCAAGAACCCACTCCATCCTTTACCAAGAGGCGAAGATGCAAGGTGCAAGCCTACCCTTTTCGATGATCGCGTGTGCCCTACTCCGCCCGCGAGCATAGGCAAAAGGGGACTGGCTTTTTTTTTTCAAGCTGCCTAGTGTTGGCGATATATTCTTTTGCCGGAGGGAATTAATTTCCAGGACGTTGTATTTCCTACGTTCACTGTAACCGAGGTGCAAAACCGAATCTTATGCTTATTTGTAATATAAGTGAAACGGGGCCGGTGACTTAAGTTCACTATAGCTGACTTCACTATAACCAGAGTCGACTGTACTAGGAGCAGTAGATCTCACAACTCGTCACAATTCGGCTCGGAGCAGAAATCATAGAAATGTGGTATCAAGTGTTCATTAGCTCAAGGGCAAGGAAAAAGAATGAGCGTTGAGAGCGCAAGGCAAGCTAGCCTGACGATGCAATGAAAGTATAAAGAAACATTAACAACGGCCAACGCGGCCACATGCACATTGTGATGCTCAAAATCCAGACAGGGAAAAACCTACAAAACTATAAATGTCAGAATCCCTAGCTTCGATAAATTGCAATGTTGAATTATAATAAATCACGCAACATTAGCAGCTGACCTGAAGAACATCACACGAAATACACGTTCCGTCGCAGCGGCCGTCTGGCGGCCTCTGCAAAGGCCAGTCCAAACCATGAGGGAACGGGCGCCTCCTTCGCCTTCAACCTCCCTTAGCGAAGCTCTGGCCTCGCGGCCACCCCTCGCTGTTCCCAGCTCCTCTGCTTGTCCAGGCCGGGACCCTCGCAGCGGCAGCCCTTACAAGGAGGATGGCGAAATGCACCTGGGCAGAGGAAGTGGAAGTGGAAGTGGACGTCGGATGCACTTGGAAGCGCCTGGGCTCGAACTCGGTCAGCGGCCCCTGGGGCTGGCCAGTGGAAGCTCCGAGGAGGACACTACCGCCAGAAACGGAAATAAATATTAGCATGAAACACAATGCTGTGACATCGAACAGACCACATTTTTCGTCGATTCCTTTATTCACTGATCAAATAATGAGATAGCACATAGCTTTTCTTCTGGACATCAATGTAGCTTTACTACGCGCACGTTTTGTTGAGTTCTCCTTTCGCTAATTACAGTAGGAGTGGAGTCAGGAGCAGCGGGTTGTTAATTTGTTAGCAATACATTGTGACCTGAGCAGTTGCAAGGTCTCAATTTCATAAAACGAAATGTAATTGCAGGCGCCACTGCGGGTGAAGGACCAGTTCCTTTGGCTGCGCTGCCTCGTGGCGCCGGCGCCGGCGCTTCTGCTCCAGGGCGCTCCACCCGCGCGGCCCCGCCTGCACCTCCTCTCTCTCTCCCTCCCTCTCTCTCTCTTTACGCTCTTTGCGCCGCCACCGGAAGCCCCGCCCCGCCCCGCCCCGCCCCGCCTCGCTCCGCCTCGCTCCGCGCCGGGCCAATGGGCCAAGGCCGCCCCCGCACCGCGACACTGGCAATATTAGGCTCAGCTGCTTCGACGTTCATCTCTCTCTTGAGTTCCATTTTTGGCTCTAGAATGTATTTGTGACTTTGGTTTAACAAATCGTATTTACAAACTGTCTTTTAAAAGTTTACCCGTAGTTTTTGTGTAAACATACGAGAGGTGGTCGAAAAGTTGCTAGCCTAATAATGAAATCATGACAGACATTTTATAACACCAATTTATTTTTAAGCATAATAACCTTGTACGTTCTTTAAGGTCCGCCGTCCTTTAAGGTCCTTTTTGAGGTGTGAGAGGATTTTTTTTCTTAATTAAGCATCTGGATTTATCCACGTTTTCGTTACCAGGATCCCGTAATAAGAGTTTTTCTGCCGAAAATCTGCCGTTTTCGTATTAAGTGTATAGTATAAGAAAAAGTAAAAAAAAGTGAGTGAAATATCGTGAACATATGGCACAAAACACTTTTTACTTTCCCGTATACATACGTATATACGGAAAGTTATGTAATGCTGCGCGAAAAATGGCCAATTTTCGGCAGAGAAAAATGCATTGTCGCGTCCTGATAACGAACTAGTGGTGCTACAGAATGTCACAGACTTTCCCGTATTAGTTTTCTATTTTCTTTGGTCTGGGGTAGCTAATCGGACTTGACATATACTCTTCCAAGCTGCCTTCTATCGCCGCTCAGATTTCAATTTTTAACATTTTCTTAAGTTTTCGGTTTCTTAATAGTAGAACGGAAATATTATTTTCAAAATATTAAAGAGCAGTAAAACTTCGCCCGAAATGGCAATTTTCTTTGAAAAATTTAGAGCCGTTTTGAAGAGAGTGGCGTTTCATCGCTACTGTAAACGCGAAATTTGAATTTTTTTTTTTTTTTGAATTTTTGAAGCTCTTTTTCATAGGAATCTTGTTTTCGAAAAACGTTATTTGAAGTAATTTAAAGCACTTTAACTCACAAATTAAATAGAGTTTACAAATTGCATAAAGAAAGGTTCCATTCATTGTAGACTATCAGGTGATAATAAAATATATTTCATACAAGGTTGAAGTTTGTACCTAAAACAGAGTTGGAGTTTTACCAATGAGGCCTGTGGTTTCCAATATTGGGACGCCCCAATATGAAATATCTAAATATTTATACCAAATTTTAAAACCTCTACTCAAACAAGATTCCCAAAATATTGTTCGTAATAGGAATTAGTGAACCAATTGAAAGAAATAATAATTCTTGACAACCACATTTTGGCTTCCCTAGATGTTTTTGGAATGTTTCCCAACATTCCACATCCCTGTATTATTGAGAGTTTAACCCTTCTCCGGGCAAGGTACTTTTGTAACGTATCCGGGCAAGCAGTGTCCATCAGGCACTGTTGTGCAATCAATGTTTTCCACGATTCTCTTCTTCAACTTTTCCACACCTATTGTTTTAATTGGTTTCGAATTTCAATATAATGACGAAAAATGAATAATTATTGAAAATAATTCCTTTATAATCCCAAAAACTTACAAGAAGTGATGATGGAGTGTAAGGTTTTTCGTATACTGAGAATATAACGCACATTGAACACGTTTAAATTTTTCTTCTCTATAAATAGCGCCATTACAACTTAAAGAAGTGCCAACTTTCAGCACCTAGTACCTAAAATCAGGACAACCAACTTGAGTAATAATAGCGATTCATGATGCTTTGATTATAATAGAATACTTATATTCATGTCAATTTGTGATAGGGAATAACTTATTTTTCGACTTTTGGCCAAGAATTAGTCCATTTTATCCCAATGTGGAGTGGTTGAGGCTTTAGTAGTGTTCGCGGCCGGCCGGACGTTTTCCTTTCAATTGGGTTTTCGGTATCAAGGAGTTCCAAAACAGGGATTCTGGCTACACCATGTGTTAGGGGATTTTTTTTCTTAATTTAGCCACTGTTTTTCGCTCCTTTTTCGTTACCAGGGCACGGCAACGAATTTGTTTCTGCCGAAAATTCGCAGTTTTCTCGCGCAGCATTACATAACTTTCCCTATTCTACGTATATTACTCCGTGTATACGTACGTACGGGAAAGTAAAAAGGGACACACAGGGTAAAAGAGGGAAAAAGAGGAAAAATGAGACAGTGAGAGAAAAGGAGAAACAAAAAAAAATGAGAGGGGGGAAAAGAGAGAAGGAAAGAAGAAAGAGGAAAAACATTCATTGCCGGGCCTTGATAACGCAAAAGTTGATAAAACCAGTCGCTAAATCAGGAAAAAATCTCCTATCACGTGGTGTAGCCAGAATCCCCTTTTCTGAGTCCTTGATACCGAAAAACCAAGCAAAACAATCAGTCAGTCCCGTCCGTCCGAAATTTGGGGGTACTTTACATGGAAGGCCCCCCCCGAACATTTTCAAAATATTCTCAAAAACTGTTCCAAATTTATTCTTTAAATTTCTTGTAAGGATGAAGTAAAATACACTTATGGGTGGCGTATGTATCATTTTCACAGTCAATTCTGAAGTTTCGAAAATTTCAAAAGTGTGAATTTTTTCGGCGTCTTCCTACAGGTACAAAATTGAAGATAAAGATTTTTCTTCCAAATAAAATTTGTTCTCCAAAGTGAGTTCTATCATTAAGGTCCTGTACATTTTTTTTGAAAATTATAGTATTTTCACGCAATATTTCATGCAATATTTGGAATAAAACAAACAAATAAACAAACAAGATTTTCTCAGAAGCGACTCAATTTTTTCTTTACACTTTTTATAGGGATAGAGCTATATGATTTCTATGAAATGACGTAATTGCCATATTGCTCTGTTTTGATTTTTCAAAAATTACAAAAATAATTTTTTTGACTTGTCTCCCACGTCGGTAATATGTAGATTAGTGGCGATTTGTCCACATTATTATATTTACGAGTACATGTGCTTTAAATAATGTCAAGAAAAGTTTCTCGAAAACTCAACAATTTTCTGTGAAAAGTAGCTCAAAATTCCGCATTTTCAGTCACGCTCAAACGCCATTTTCTTATAAATGGCCCCAAATTTTTTCTTCAGACTTTTGAAACGGATTGCGCTAATTGCACTCTTTTGTATAACGTAAAGTTTAATTTGAGGTATGTGTTTGTTTTTGCAAAAATTATATAAATGTAACCTTTTTGAAAGATCTTTCACACATTTAATACGCACATTTCCTGCAATTTGTAATCATTGTATTTGTGAGTGTAAGTGCTTCAAATGAAGTTTTTCGAAAACTCGAAAATTTTCTGTGAAAAAGAGCTTCAAATTTCGAATTTTTAGTAGAGCTTAAACGCGATTTTCTTAAAAACGGTTCCAAAGTTTTAAAAGAAAATTGCCTTTTTGAACGAGGTTGAGTGCTCTTAAATAGTCTTAAAATAATATTTCCGTTGTACCATTAGGATACCTTAAAATTAAGAAAATGTCAAAAACAACAACAACAACAACAACAACAAAACGTACTTTGGGCGGCTATAGATGGCAGCTGGCACGAGTATGTGGCAATTCAGAATAGCTAGCCCAGACCCAAGGAAATAGAAAACTAATACGGGAAAGACTGTGCCATTCTGTAGCACCACGACTTTTTATGACAAGAGGAAATGTCCCATGTTTATATCAATTTTTTGCATTGTTTGTCGATTTCTACTAGTAAGTCATTTTTTACCTTTTCCGTCATTTTTGTGTATTTGCGCTGATTTCTTCGATTTTAACATAATTTTGATAGTACTCGCTTCAAATAAGGTTTCTGTGACGCCTATCAGAGCCATTGTTTCAGCCGATTTCGGGATAACTAAAGACGGAGATTTCCTGGTAAAGAACAGTGCAAATTGAACGTTCGAATGCTGAGTCACTTGAAAGAGTAGAAGAAACCTTAATTAAATCAGTAACAGTTTAAGTCGACATTTTTCATCCCAACTGGTTTTGACCACATTTTTTCATTTTTCTTTGGTTTCAGAGCATTTTAAAAACATTTTAAGAGCATTTTATTGATCATTTTTGGCGATGTTTTAGTTCACCAAATTCGCTCCAGATTTTTTATATAAATACACATTTTGTCTCGCACAACATAGCAACATGAATTTGCTTTTAGAATTTAGAAGCCATTCTGAATAAATTAAGGCCATTTTTGTTGTACATATATAACCTAATATTAGATTTTTCTTAATTATTTAGTCGCATTTTAAAATATTTATACTGGAAACGGAACATTTGAGGTACGAGATTGCGAATATGTTGCTGGAATTGTCTCCATTCCAAAGCAATGTAATACTGCGTTTTTGAAAGCCCCGGACCTTCGCCGAGATGTGTCAAAATCTTCCCTGCGCCCGTTTAAGAGTGAGCGGATGTTTGCGACTAATCTCAACCACGTGCGTGTCGCTTCATAGAGCGCTCGCATCACTCTATCGAAATGCGATAAATAGCTTTTGCAGATAGTTGTCTTATCGCGCTTCCTGCATTCTACGTGTGAGGGAATCTCAAGCCCATAAGAAGTCTTCTGACTAAAGCTGTGATGCGCCCGAGGTGTTCGTAGATAAGGTCGTGCCATCTGGTCGTGTGTATTCGCTTAGTACATCGCAGTACACACAGCCTACAAGCTGTGGAGTGCCTTTCCGTTTGTTTTACGTCAGTCATTTGTGACTGGATGCTTATTAACTAGTTGATCCCTTGAGCACATTCCGCTCTTTGTTAGTAGGGTTTTAAAAATCAAGAAATAAAAAAGATTTAGCGCTGCAACCCAACTGTGTCGACCAGCGGCTCCTCAGCAGCTGTAGTGTTGCAAGTCCAATGCTGTGCAAGAGAAAACATTCGAATGTTGCTAAGCATTGCGATAAAAATGCATAGGACATCAAGGAGTCAATTCAGTTTTATTGACGAATATTTTTTCTGACCCTATTCCTTCATTTTAATTTTACGTAGATTTCCCAGTTTGTGCTAGTTTTTAACGACCCACGCTACGGAGTGGGTGCATCCACGATGACCAACTGAATGAAACCCGTGCACGAGTTCAGTGCCCCAAAGTTGAATGGAGTGCGTGAAAACGAGCGGGCCCTCTTTGTCCCTCGCCTGCTCCCTGCGCGCTCCTCCGTTTCCGATGACGCGAGCTGCCGCAACAGAATGGCACACGCTTTCTCGTTCTAATGGGCGAACTTTCCGGTCCCGCCCACGTCCTCTTCCCAGCTGCCATCTATAGACGCCCAAACTACATTGTTTGAAATTTTCTCATTTTTTCGCTTTCCTAATGCTACAACCAAAATCTTTCTTAAGAATATTACAGAAGACTAAAACCTCGTCGTATTGGGAAATTTTCCTTGAAAAATTTCGAGTAGTTTTTAAGAAAATGTGTTAGCGTTACTATAAATGCCTTGAAGGCCGTTTTCACCGAAACTTTTGACTTTTTGTGAAACTTTATTGGAAGTCATTTTAAGCACTTCCACTCATACGTGCAATAATGTATTCAAAACGCTCTAAATGTGCGTATTAACGGCGTGAGTGATATTTTAAAAAAATGCGTAATTTAAAAAAAACACGGAAGAATACAGCAAAATGACTTAAGTCATCGTAAACAGTGCATTTAACACTATTCGTACAAAAACGGGGAAGAAAAAAATTGGAGCCGTTTTTTCAGAAAATGGTGTTTGATGGTTTCTGAAAATGCGGAATTTTGAACTCGTTTTCACAGATAACTTTGGGTTTTCGAAAAACTTTATTAATATCATTTGTTTTAGCAAATTCAATAATGTAAAAAAACAATCGCCGTGAATATAATATTTAGGACGTGATAGTTATGAAAAAAATACAAAGGTGTAATTTTTGAAAACAACAACAACAAAAGAATAGACCAAATGGCCTTCATGCCATCTTATACAGTACATTTATAACTGTCCCTAACAAAAGTACAAATAAAAAATTGAGAGCAGTTTTTGTTTTTGTTATTATTTAATATTGCACATATTTCTCTCAATATTGTTAGAAAACTACTAAAATTTTCATCTCATATTTTAGATTACGACTCGAGAGTGCACTGGGCACAACTCGTGACCCTTTAGGGGCACAAAAACCTTCTTTCGAAGGCATGGGAAGGGGTGATGCAGAGATGATGGCAAGTGCACCTGCTCTGAACCTTACAATCTGTGAGCTTCGGTTGTTTCAGTGTTAAATCGATAAAGCTTCCATACATGTAGAGGGGATTGTTAAAGATTCGGTTTTAATCGACCTTTCTTTTGTTTCAGGTGAGTTCCTGCATCATGGCACGCTAAGAGCGACGCGTGTGCTCTGAATTTTTAGGTAGGTTCTCAATGAAGCTAAGTGCATTACACATTTCCATTTTTTAAAATGCAGTTATAAGTTATTTTATTTGAAGTAAATAAAAAGTTAATGCTATTAACAAATATTTTTATTTCGTTAATGTAAAATATTGAAACAGAAACTTTTCTGGTAAATAAATTATACTTTTCAAAAATTTATTACCCAAATACAGGAATATTACTGAACCCGGAGTTACAAACACAATACACAAAAATTAAAAAAAAAGAATTGGCAAATTATGCTAAATGGTTTCAATGTAATAAATATTCCTATGCTAATATGACAGTTCACATGTGGTTTAATATAAAAAAACGTGTTTATTAATATAACTTCCATAAATGGAAACTACAGCATTGTCGTCGTGATAAGAGACGGCGCAATAGCGGTGGAACTGTGTGTGTAATTACGCGAATACTGCATAATTTAGCAAAGTCCGAGAGAGCTAATGTCAAAAAATAAAACAGTGCATTTTATGTGATGTACGACCTCGAATTACATGGCAGAATAGTATGTAATTTAGAAAATTTCAATAGCACGAAAAAATGTCAATAGACAATTGAATGTTACGAACCGTATGAATGATAGGGAAAATCACGGAAAATAATGAAATAAAGACAGTTTTGAGTCTTTCAAGGAAACGGAATTTTCCTTTTAAATTTTACGATGAATTCTCTAAGAGCCTGACGTAAACAAATAAGAAACAAGATTAGAAAACGCGAATTCTATTTTTGAACAATGTTTCGGACAAATGACGGGACAGACAGTTTTACTTTCTCGCCTTACGAATACTTCGTAAGAAGAGAGTTATGTAATCGTGCACCGGAAAACTGGGAATTTTCGCCAGAAAAACTCTTTTAACAGGGGTCTGGTACCGAAAAAGTGGATAAAACCTGTTGCTAAATTTAGGGGGGAAATCCTCTTATCTCGTGGTGTATTCAAAATCCATGTTCTGTTTCTTCTTGATTCTGCAAAATTGATTGACGGCAAAACGTCCGTCTGTCCGTGGTCAACGCTAGCGCCTAAATCGTTCAGCCGATTTTCTTCAAAATTGATATTCCCCAATCGTTTTTACTAGTGTCAAGGCTCCTGGAATTTGAAACCGATATTTTAATTTTTGGTGGTACTTTACATGAAGCCCATCGGAGATTTTCAAAGTTAAAAAAATGGCTCCAAATTTTTTGATTAAATTTTGTTGTTGAATAGTGCGAAGAACGTTTAAGGGAATGATGTAGGTATCATTTTCGTTGATATCCTCAATTTTTCGAAAATTGCAAAAAAATATTTAAAAACTGCAAAATTGAAGATAGAGATTTTTGCCTCAGACAAAGTCGGTTGTACAAAATTAGCACTTTAAATAAGGTATGTACCAATTTTTGGAAAAACGAGTAGTTTTTACGTAAATTGCACTTCAAATTTACAAAAAAATGTTCTAAAAAACTGCTCCAAATTTTTTCTTTAAATTTTCTTCACTTATGTAGTAAGCGACGATAAAATGAAATTTGGCCTTCTTCCTACTTCTAGGAAAAACTTGGTTTTTTGAAAATTTAAAAAAAAATATTTTAAAACTACAAAATTGTAGATCGCGATTTTTACTTCAAAGTTTCTTGTACAAAACTAGCTCTTTAAAAAAGGTTATGTAGAATTTTCTGAAAAAAACTAGTCGTTTTTGCGTTATCTTCACTTCAAATTTACAAAACACATTCTCAAAAACCACTCCAAATGTTTTTTTAAAATTTTCGGGATGTAATAAGGGACGGTAAATAAATAAACTAGTGGTGCTATAGAATGGCACAGACTTTCTCGCAGTAGTTATTTTTCTAATGCCGATCGTCGGATAAATTATTTGGAGTAAGCCGTTCACCGCTGCCTTTCTTGGTCATGTTTGAAAGACATGATTTTCGCATGTTGACAATTACCGGCTTCGTAATGATAGAGCTGATACAAATACGTTTTTACTAAAATATAAATAGTTTGTACGCATGTCACTCCCATGGCGCAGATGGTAAAAGCACATTGGGGTTGAGCTCTTCACTTCGGAAGATCACGCCGGATTCGAACCCAGATGGTTTTCATTTGATGAATGTGTTGTTGCAGGAAAAAATATCGAAGAGTATAAAAACTATTGAAAATCATTTGAAGTACTTCTACTCACGAATAGAATCAATGCAGATAGGACTTCTATGTTTTCCCTGACTGCATCTTTTAAACAATTTTTCAACTGTTATTCGATATCTAAAGCATATGACATGTCAAATCAATCGTAGTATATCTGTATGAACCGAATTTAAGTAAAATTATGAGTATTTGAACGTTAAATTGACAACTTACATATCCATAACTGTTCCGAAATTATTATTACTTTCTCGCCTTACGAATACTTCGTAAGAACAGAAAGTTATGTAATCGTGAGCCGGAAAACGGAATTTTCGCCAGAAAAAACTCTTATAGTAGGGGGTCTGGTATCGAAAAAGTGGATAAAATCTGTTGCTAAATTTAAATAAACTAATGGTGCTCTAGAATGGTACAGACTTTATCGGAGATCTTGGTTTTCTAATCTCTAAATTGAATTTGTTTTTCTGTTATTAATGATGTTTCCACATACCTTCCCTGATCGCCTAAAGGACATTTTTTTACATTCTCTGGATATTTTCGTTTCCTAATGCGAGAAATGAAACCACCGTACTCTATTACTATTTTATAAGTGTAAATGTCATGCTTAACCATTGTGGCCGCAATCGTTAATCAGCGAGGATTGGTACAGGTCTTCCGAGGAAAGCTTCTCCGGTTCGAGTCCTGGTCGGGGAATATTGTGTCAAAATTCTCTGTTGTCACAGGAAATATTTGAGAATTCTATAAACTTTATTTAAAATCATGTGAAACCATTTGAATCACAAATACGGATAATTACGATAAATGTACTGGAAGTGTCTGTATATCTTTTTTCAAATTTTTTAACTTTTAACAATTTTTCGCGTCTCTTCTTGGATTTGTAATGCGTATGTACCATCGTATCAATTATTTCTTTATCATGCATTTACCATTTTATAGCTCAGTTTAATTCTTTGATGGCTGTGTTCGACCCATGCGGTGCTAGTGTGGCGTAGTGGTGTAAGTGCCGGTTCGTTAACTTTGAGTATCGGATTTCGGGTCTCGGTACGCAAAACGTTTGCTGGTAGAATACACTTTTGCTGGTTTTGAAGTAGTGGAATAGCATTTAGAAGCAGCGCAAGAAAGTATGTGCGTTGGAAGCACCACTAGTTTTGTTCTGAAACTTTTCGTGGTGAAGACAATCAGTCGGACGGAAGGGGGACTCGTGTTGGCGTGAGGAGTAGTATTGCGAATATTTTACACCATTGGGCGTCTCTCGCATCCCAGTTTCCATTTTAGTCTGTCACTGCAGTCTTCTGCAGTTAATCCTCTTCTGTCCATAGCCTTCGCTACTCATTCCTTCCATGTACTTCTGAGTCTTCCTCGTCTTCTGTGTGATGTTGGTTTCCAATTCCAGAGCTTTAGAGGCAATCGTTGTTCATCCATTTTGTTTAAATGACCATACCATTTGAGCCTTTTAATTTCAATGGTATCAATAATGTTGAAACTCACTTCTGCTTTTCTTCTAATTTCTTCGTTTCTTACTTTGTCCAACAATGTCAATCCACAGCTTCGCCAATAGTCCATTTCCATTGCTGTAAGTTTATTCCCATTACCTTTAGATATTTCCCAAACGTCAGACCCAAATGTGACAAAACTTTCTACGAGTCTTATAAATCTTCTTTTAACATTCTTCCTAAGAGTTTGGTTCCGTATTAAATGATGTACTTGCCTTATAACTACTTTGCCTTTTGATATTCTACTCTGAATATCTTGTGTACTACCCATTTGCTGCTATTTGAGTCCGTAGATAGATAACATTCTGGCAGGATTTCAATTCTGGTCCGTTGGGTATACACAGTCTTGACTTCTCCTCCTACAACCACATATTCTGTTTTATTAAAATTTATTTCCAGCCCCTAATTTAAGTACTCTTCATGAAGTTTTCGCAACATATATAAAACATCATCTTCGTCCTCAGCGAAGATATCTTGGTCGTCTGCATAATTAAGAGAATAGAGCATGGAATCGTCAATTTTTACACCCAGATTGCAACAGTTTCTCCTGTAGTTTTTTAAAGCTTCGTTTAAACATATTTTAAACTGAGTGGGAGCTGTGCAACACCCTTGCCGTAAGCCTTTATTTTCAGAAAATGGTTCAGAAAAGTTTCTTCGCATTTTAATCTGGCTTACTTTTCTGCTGTCCGAATATGAGTGTCGGGAATTGAACGTGGAATGTTATGCCGAGCTGTGGTCTTATCTGGTGGAATGGAACGCAGATCTTCGGAAGCCATGGGAGAAATGGAGCGATGATTGGCGACGGAACTCCAGCGTTGCAGAACTTAAGGAAGTGAAATAACTCCCCGTATTTCGACTGAATGGCATCAAGGGATCTTGTATCAAGGGCAAGCTTGGTCTAATTTGTTATTTAGAACTAGAAAATATTTTTTTTAGTAAAGTAATGATAATTTGAACGGCCATTCTAAAAAGTAGATACGCGCAGAATGAATGAATGAATGAATGAATTGTTGAAAATATTAAGTGTGTGTGTGAAAATAATAATTTTTGTTCTCGTTATTGTTTTGTCTTTGTTTCTTGTGTATGTAATGAAAATAGTCTATTGAATATTTTACGGAGTAAGTCAGCCGACAAAAGAGAAATAATTTCAGAAAAGCAGTAAATAAATGCATAAGCCATTATCGGTGTTTTTTAAAACTGAACATCTTGTGTTTCATTGGCACATAGTAATATCCTGCAATATCCTGTACAGGCGGCTTCGCACCCCACGATCCTATAAATTTTCTGCAACGGTTCACATGGTAGATCATATGCCCGTGCATTGCTTTGCATTTTTAATTGGTTAATTAAATTAAATATTAGAGAAGAAGCGTCGAACCGTTCACACTAACGAGTTGGGAACACATAGAAAAACCCAAATTGCTACAAAAAACAAATACAGGATGTAATCCATATTTGATTCCATAACTAATTTAACATGTAGACAAAATTTAATTTTCGTAAAGAATGCATTGTTCGTTCCTCATATCATGACAATATTCAAAATTTAAGACGATAAACATTGCACCCTCAACTCATGTTCCTTCATAAACTCAAATTCTTCTGTGATGCTTTTAGAATGTGGAATTCTTGAGGTAATATTTGCATTCCTGGGAAGTAGATACCATTGTCATAATTTCTGGTCCCTCTCGCAGCTGCTCCGCTATCTCTGACATTTCCTATATGGAAATAAAATATTCATTTTGAGGGATATATTTATTAGTTACTTTTTCTAAATATGAGTATGATTGATATGGATATGATTGTAAGAAATTTAAAATAACTGTTTTCATCACTGCCAACAAAAGTTTGCTGATAATGACGAAACCTGCTTCTTTTATCTCCAATGTCAACGATATGTCACAAATCCATCAACGTTATAGTAAAGATTACCAAAGATGTACGTCAGAAAAGCATCAGTTTCAATTCATTTACAATTGAGAGTGTAGAATTAGATTAAGAAAAAAAAGAATAAATGAAAAAATAAATTCTGCATTCTACACATGCTTTAGAGGATGGTTCGGTTGTTAAAAAAATTGATAGTAAAATTACTAGAAAATAAAAATCACCAAATTGAAAAACCAAAACAATTTTGTTTTAATTACTTCCCTAATACAATAGCCCTTAAATGTTTTACAATCCTAAGTTCGGAAATCCAACCCTGCAATCAGTCCAGACATAAATAATATTCTGAAAGCATTTTTGATATTGGAATCATAATCTATAGTTTAGACCATGCACATTAACAATATGCACAAACTATTCATAGAAGTAGTGGGCTCAGATATCGTAAAGCAGATATATAATCAATATTGATTATTGCCTGTTAATTATTCTTTCTTTAAATTCAATGATATTATAAAATATAACTTATTGAATTTTAAAATTCAATTAGTTTATTTTTAGTTTAGTAATTTTTTTTTATATTTAGCCTACATTACGTTTTCAGTAATGAAGTTACAATAATCTGCTTCAGCTTCCAGATTTGTCCTTAAATCACCTAGAAATAGCATATTTTTCATTATACAAGTATATATTACTATGGATTCTGAGAAGCACAAGCCATAAATATGAATTAGTACATTTAAGAATAAGAGTTCATGAAAATGTGCAAATAACGTTTTAGGAATCTATTTGAAAAATAAAGAATGTTTTATATATTTCACATTTATTCCAGTTTGCCACATCAAAACAAAAATAAAATTTTATTTTGATTCTTCTTCTGAAGAAGACAAAATAACTCCTGGCCATGATTATTTCCAATCTTTAAATTTTATGACATACTACTTGCATATGAATGTTCCATGACATCAGATATGATTTTATTTTGGATTTTTTTGGTAAATCCAGGGCTTAGGGTGGCACGATTCCTTTGAAAATAGTCTTGACTTCCAATGGGGTGAAATTATTTTAGTAGTTGCACAAAAAAATACTGAAACAACTTTTGCGTGTAGCCCTTCACCAGGACACAAAGGATCAAATTTATCGAAAATATTTGTAAAACGAGAGAGAGAGGGAGAGAGAGAGAGAGAGAGAGAATACTTTTGTTTTGAAAATTAAACACAAAAACCTATAAGTTAGATAAAATCAAAAGCACTGGCTTTGCGTCGTATTACCTGCCTTTTCATATCCCAAATCATAGTCACATGCAGTATGTATCTTCCGGCGGATGAATTCAGTCATTCTCTCATCCAGTTAAATACACAGCGTTGTAGCTGCTTCCATCGTTGTAAATAGGAACTTTATTATCATGCCTGCTTTTTCATGCCTTTTTATTTGTTCTTAAACTGCTGAACACTACTGACTGCGTTGAAATCCGTTAGCAGGTTATGTCTTTTCTATTCCTCTCTTTTGCTATTGTAACTTCGCATACAATAATATTCACGTATTTGTCAATGACCTGCGATGTGAAATGTGAATGTGAAAATATCAATTTCTTAAATAGAAATGTTAGATTGGTTGGCCCTGGATACATTACGCAGTACACGAAGTGATATGACATTAGAAATCGCTTTTGAAGTGGCGGTATACCTATTGTTTACAAACAAAACTACAAGGAGATACTCCAGAGCCAATCATATTTACTGTAAAATTCTGGCCTTGAGTAATCCTCGAATCCGCCAATTCTCTGAAGACCGCGGTTTGTGATTAAGAACAGCGTTATCCGAATGTTAACCTAATCCGCGAATTCCTGGATTCTCAGAGTATTTTAATAAGTAATAATATCACGAGAAGTGCTGTGATAGCCGGTAAATTCACGACTCGCGTAGCGAGGAGTGAATTTACAGCACTTCCGAGTGATATTTAGTGTGACTATTTCAGGAATAAACACATTACATGATTTGAAAGGATAATTTAAATCACAGGAATTACGAAAAAGAGAGATATTACTTAAAATTACAACCGAAAAATGAAAAACTTTCATTCAGCTCCGGCTTATCACTGTCTCCTGTAATAACTTATAATGAAGTAACATTTGAATAACAGTTTAATGCAGAAAATGATTTCAAATATGTTTCAATTTTATGATTATAAAACTTTCAAGAAACAATTATAACAACGCTACTTACAAGAACATTTATTAAAAGCACAATTATTAAAGTTGTAGGAAGTTGTTTTCCAAGTCTTGGTCTTACGTGGAAGTATTTTAAATGGAAGATGTACAAGGTGAATTAGCAGCGGAATTCGTCAATTTCGAGTGGATTGAACACACGTGTGCACTGATTGAAGTGTTTTCCTGAATAATTTTGGTTGTAACATTCCACATAGTTTTGATAGCGTATTCTTTGTACTCTTCGCCATCTAATCTTCGTATATTAATTGCCCAAATTATGTGTAATTTCTTTATTTG
Source organism: Acheta domesticus (assembly GCA_031308135.1). NCBI lineage: Eukaryota > Metazoa > Arthropoda > Insecta > Orthoptera > Gryllidae > Acheta > Acheta domesticus. The sequence goes on from JAHLJT010002406.1 coordinate 192,458,304, forward strand.
TAGTTTGTGCTGTCCATTTGTATTTTCTTTCTTCACAAAATTCTTGAAATTGCTTCCACACGCTTTCTCTGTTCCTTTGGCTGCTTTTAGGCACTGAATCTTAAATAATAGATTCTATTTCAGAGTTTTAAACATTACTAAAACGGCACTCTTTAATATTACATTGATGCGCACAAGGTATTTTGGACCTGAAAAATTGCTATCGTTAAAGGTAAACAAGTGATGGCAATACACATCTGGGATTGGTTTAATTTTAATATATCCTTGCTTAGGATTGTCTACTTACGACACGGACATACATGAGTGAAATAGTCGAAGTAATTCGTGATTGAGAGTACGGCCGTATGAGTAATACTATTTGGGGCGTAATTGTGTAGCTCAGGCGCTTTGCAGATTCTGTTTGTGGAACAGCGTGCAATGGTAATCGAGCAGCGTGCAATGAATTGCATGGTAGAAAAAGCCGGGATGCGAATGTTCGTTTCCGTGGCACGGGCCGCCTGGTGCATCCGCCAGTCCCCGCGTTGCATCGGGAACGGAGAGCCCGCGACTGCGCAGCGTCGTTGGTGCACTGTCTGTGCAACAATTGGCGACGTAGAGTATAGAAATAACTTGCGCTATGAGTTGCGGTAACTTAAAACACGATTGTTTACCGTTCTTCAGCGATCATGTCAAATTCGGTGTTGTGATTCACAGAAAAATTCTGGTATATGAAGAACTGACGTACTCGTCAAATCTTCAAAAGTATCCAGCTTTTCGCGCACGTCATGTACAGTCCTGTGCCGCACGCTCTGCTCGTGGGCCCCGAGAGCACAAACTCTCGCCGTTGCACTTTTAGCATTTTCAGGAATATAAAACGGCAAAAATACTAAAAACTTCGAGACGTACGTTTTTCGAGGAAACGAGCGTGTGGCGTTTCAAAATAAGAGTAGCCAGATGCACAGCTGTCGACACCATCAGGCTCATATCGTACGTGACTTGTCTGTAGGCGCGTGGCAACCTCCTATTATTTCTGTTCTTGTCGGTTACAAGGTCGCAAGTCTTGGTGTCCAACGTGTTTTTAAAGTGCATTTGGTTCCAAAGGGACTCCTTTTGTTGTCGTTGCGTTTGAAGCGAGTGCTTTGGAACGTGGAGAGGAAGCCCCAGGGCGGGAGTTGCTTGGCTTCCGCGCTGAAGCCCCCGGCCACGCCACCCGCCACCCGCCACCCGCCACCCAAGTTTGCTATTGGTGCTTTTTACCCTGTGATGTGGTTTGTTCATTAAAGATCTAATTAAAATACAAAATAAAAATAATTAATTGATCTCCTGAAAAATCTATTAACCGGATGGCTAGCCAACCTGGAATCCTTGAAAACCGAAAAAAACATAATTTATTTATTTATTATTTATTTACGTCAAAAACAGTTAAAAACAGTGTGACGAGCTATAGGGAGAAGTGAATTTGTTTTGAAAACCGGGATTTTTCGTTATTTTCAGATTTATCTCCATCATTTAGCACTTACGACGTTGTATTCAGTAAAGTATTTTATTCAACTGAGTACATGAGTGTTCACGGCGAGTGGAAATTGAAAAACGTGCGTGGTCCCTAGATGACCCAAACGAAAGAAGAAGCAGCATATACTAGGGTTTTTATTTCTTGTGTGAGGACTTGTCTTCACGATGGAATATCTCACGGTATTTCGCGTCGTTCTCGGTCGTGCCGCTAGGAGTCGCCTCATCGCGACAATATCGAGCAGTGCTGGCGATCATGCGACTTCTAACTGCACGACGGAGAAAGACACGAAATGCCGTGTGATATTCCATAGTGAAAACCAAAGACATTGTAATAGTACACTAAACCCCACGCACAGCGCTAGAGTAGCGTTGCAAATTGAATGCAGCCATGTTGGGGGCAAGCATGTGGACACCAAGTCGTATTGGTGCCGAATATCATTATTTGTGTGCCTTTTGCGGAAGGGGAAGGTTCTATAAGAGGAGAAAGTAAAATGGTGAAGCAGCGCGCGGCTTATGAGTGTACTAATCGTGCGACGAAAGCCTGCGTGATGTAATTTCACAAGTGCATCGTTTAATTATGTGATGTAACCTATTGAACGTGCTGGTTACTTTTACTAATTATACGGTGTTCGTAAATAATAAAAAAATCGATGTATTTGTTATTACACTTAAAGAAACATTAGTTTAACTCTGAAAGTAACCACTTTTTGTAGATAACTTGCCATTTCTCCAGGGTAGATATTCCCTATATTCGAAACTAATACATTGATATCGAGATTTGTATAGAGGTTGATGGAATCATCAAGAACGCGTATATTTTAAGGCTAAATGTACCGAAAAAAACTTGTAGGAAAATTCAATAGATCGCAGCACCATCAGCAGGAATTTACTTTACCGATAACGTCTGAACAAATGGTCCGATTTTCGATCTGTAAACGGCATTTGACTCCTGTTTATAATAGAATTTACGCTACGAAGCCCTTTTTCAAAAAAAACTAGCAGAAACTCGATTTTTAAAATTTTTCTCGTACTTCCGGGAACAATTTCAAAAATGTGGGCTTATAGCGCGATGGCGACACGCTTCCAGAATCCAACGCCGTGTCAAACATGCAAATCGGATAAATAGGAGCGACGGTAAGTGAAATTTCGAAAAACACCTCACCCCACTCCCCCTTCCCCTTCCACGCCGCCGGGACATTGTTGGCCGGCGGCGCGGTCAAGCCGGCACGGGCCAGCCGGGCGGCGGCCGCCGCGGCGCGGCGACGGGCAAGAAGGCTGAACTCTCGGGGGCAGCAAGCCAGACACCCCGTCACTTCGTTGATGCTTCCGTCACTTCGCATCTCAAGATATTTTTTCCCCACATATGAAACTAGTGATGCTGTAATCGGGGGTAAACGGTCTCGTATCATCTTTAATAGTAGTATAAAACTATTATCTTATTCACATATTCCATCTTCCTTCGAATACCATCATAAGAATGCCTGAGGTATCACTCAAAACACCGATCCCGCTTTGGTGCTGATTTCAAAAAGAAAAAATCGAACTAATTGCGTAAATATCACCCATATTCCATCTCCTCACATCGTATTTTAGATATATTGTACTTCTAAGATCTTCCATTACCATTTCACTACCGGAAAAAACAAGCGGAGATAACGCAAGAGCTCTTTTATCCTACGATTCGATTTATCATTTCAAAACGGCGTTTGTCACCTTGATAGAATTCACCTGGTTAATCCTTTTCCCAGTAAAATAGCCGAATCGAATTTTTAAAACGTTTTCGTACTTTAGGACAAATTGCACATACTTTCTCATAGTAATCTAATATCTTTGGTCTGGGCCAGTTTTACCATCTTTCCCCATCTTCTGACATCTTGCTGACATCTATCGCCGCCCAAAATACATTTTTTGAACTTTTCTCATTTTTCAGCTTCTTAATGGTAGATACGAAATATTACTTTTAGGATATTAAAGAAGAGTAAAACTTCGTCCTATATAGGAATTTTCATTGATAAATTTGGAGCCGCTCTTAAGAAAATGGCGTTTAAGCGTTACTGTAAATGCGAAAATGGATGCTTCGGAATTTTCACAAGAATCTTTCGAGTTTTCGAACAACTTCATTTGGTGACATTTAAAGCACTTCTACTCACAAATGTAATAATGTATAAAATTTCTGGAAATGTGAATATTAATGGCGTGAGAGACACTTAAAAATACATTTATTTATTTTTTGAAAAATCAAAAAAATACAGCCAAATTAATTTTATGTTAACTTAAAGAATGCAAATAGCATTCGTACGAAAAGTTTGAAGAAGCAATTTGAGAAAATGGCGTTTGAACATTTGTACAAATTCGGAAGTTTCAGTTCATTTTCACAGAAAACATCTGAGTTGTCGAGGAACTTTTAAGACATAATGTTAAGCACATGTACTCGTAAATGTAATAGTAGGGAGTTTTTGCACCCTCGAACGTTACGTACTATCGATCTTCTGCTCATTCGCAGTGCAAGTTTCGCATCACTTTGGTGCATCTGCGCATGCGCAAAAGATCGATAGTACTTAACGTTCGAGGTGGCAAAAGTTCCCTAATATGAACAAATCGCCGTTAAAGAAAATATTTACTAAATGAAAGGCTAGTCAAAGAATTACATTTTTGTAAGTTTTGAAAAAACAAAGGAATAGAGCAATATGGCGTTTATGTCATCTCAGAGTACATTAGGTACTATCCTTTCCAAAAGTTTAAGGAAAAAAGTTGAAGTCGATTTTGAGAAAATCTTGTTCTTGTAATTTTTAAAAATTGCACAAATTGCCCTCAATATTGCGCGAAAACTACTAAAAATTTCAAAAAAATGTGCATGACCTTATTGAAAGAACTAAGTATGGAGAACAAATATAATTTTAAGGGAAAATCTCTATCTTCAATTTTGTAGTTGTAGGAAGACGCCGAAAAAAATTCGAACTTTTGCAATTTTCCCAAAATCAGTCAGCAATGAAAATAAGAGCTATGCCACCTTGAGTGTATTTTACTTTATTCTTACAATTAATTTAAGGAAAGTATTTGGAGTAATGTTTGATTGATTGTTAGTGATTTTGGGCGCGTCAACTGCTTTGGTCATTAGTCCCGTAAGTGCAATGCATGTTTATTTCATCGTGAGGTGGAAGAGATGTTGCCCGCTATGCCGATGGCGAGATCCGGCGCTGACCTTCCGTCCACTAGCGGGGCTTCCCAACCAGGTATCTGCCACCAGCGGGGCACCACCCCAGCCGGGACAAGCTCTAAATCACCGACCGATTTACCTGTCGGCTTGCCGGGTTCTTTCTTAACAAGGTATCTCCCACCAGCAGTGCACGGCCCACAGCCGGGACAAGTTCCAATCCTCCCACTGGTCTCCCAGCATATATGGTAGTGTTGTGCAAGTTGGTGTGTGTGTGTGTGTGAAGATAGGACAAGGAAGAGGAAGGAAATATCGCGCGAGGTCCGTTTGTTAGGGAATTTCTTCGGCATTCGTTTGATGTTGATCGGAGAAACTACGGAAAACTTCCAATCAGAGCAGCCGGTCGCTAGAATTTTCCGTCAGACATCGGTTGAATTCTACATCTAACTGACAAGCTAGTGTTGAAAAATCCTGCCACCGTCGGGACTCGAACCTAGCACCTCTCGGTCAGAGGCATTGCAGTGACATCAGTTGATGCACTGAGCCACCTATCCTGGTTGACATTTTTTAGAAAATGTTGAAAATGTCCCTGGGGCTTAATAAAAAGTATCTCCAAAAATTAATGAATGTTTTTAAAAATCGCAGAACTTCGACTCAGACCAGATCGACAGGGGTTTATTCAGTTGAGCAAAAATTCTACACATAGTTTAGGCGCTAGTGGTGTTCACATACGCCCAGACAGGCAGACACAGACAGATGGACGGACGAACGGACGTTAAAAAGTCAAAACGCACATACACCCTTTCGGGATCTATCAGGGGACCCCAAAAAGAGTACTTCCGTTAATATCTCGAAATAGATTTTCCGCAGCATTACATAACTTTGAGTAACTAACACGAGAAAGTAACTGGTGGTGCTACAGAATGGCACAGACTTTCCCGTATTAGTTTTCAATTTCCTATAGTCTCAGCCAGCTATTCGGACTTTGTCGTAGTAAAATTTACTATTTTGTTGGCATGGGCTAGATTTATGGCCTTGCCCCATCTTGCCACCTGCCATTTAATGCACCCAACTTAATTTTTAGGTTTTCTCAATTATTCGGTTTCCTAATGGTAGATTCAAAATATTGCTTTTAGAATATTAAAGAAGACTGAAACCTTGTCCTTTACGACAATTTTCATTCATAAACTTGATACCGTTTTTAAGAAAAGGGTGTTTAAGCGTCTGTGGCAATGTGAAATATGAAGCCCTTTTTCACAGGAATCTTGAGTTTTTTTTAAAATTTATTTTAAGATATTTTAAGCTCTTCCATTCACAAATGCAATAATGTTTACAAATCGCTGCAAATGTGCATACAAGGCATGCGAAATATTTAAAAAATACATTTGTGTAAATTTTGAAGAAAAACAACAAAATAATACAACAAAACTTTTTTGTTTCCTTAGACAGTGCATTTCGCACTATACGTACAAAAACTTTGAACAAAAAATTTGGAACCTTTTCAGAAAAAATTGGCGTTTGAGCGTTTCTGAAAATGCGAAATTTCGAGTTCATTTCCAAAAAAAATTTTTAGTTTTAGAAAAACTTTATATGATATAATTTAAAGTACGTGTGCTCATAAATCTAATAATGTGAACAAATCGCCGATAATGTAAATATAAACGACGTGACAGGCTATTCAAAAAGTTTCATTTGTGTTATTTTCGCAAAAACAAAAGAATAGAGCAAAATAGCGTTTATGTCATCTCTTAAAGTACATTTCGCAATATCCCTACCAATAGTTTAAAGGGAAAAAATGGAGCCGATTTTGAAAAAATCTTGCTTTGTTATCTTTTAAAGTTGCATATATTGCACACAAGATTGCGCCATAACTACAAAAATTGTTTTAAAAAAATTCATGATCTTAATGAAAGAACTAATTATGTACAACAAATTTCTTAGAAAGGAAAAGTCTCTATCGTCAATATTGTAGTTGTAGGAAACGCCCAAAAAATTCAATCTTTTGCAATTTTCGAAAATTCAGTTATCAGTGAAATCGGACCTTAGCCATGTGTATTTTATTCAATTTTTACGAGAAATGTAAAGAAAAAATTTGGAGCCATATTTGAGCAAATTTTTAAAATAACCGGGGGGGGGGGGGGTCGTGTAATGTATCTCCAAAAAGTAATGCACGTTTTTGAAAATTGCAGAGCTTCGAATGACAGTAGATCGACAGCTGTTTTTTGTTGTTGTTTTTTCCAGTTTGGAAAAATTTGTACGCAGTGTAAACGCTAGTGTTGTTCACATACACCAGAGACACTGACGGACGTTTTTCCGTCAATCAATTTTTCGGTATTAAGGACCCACAAAACATGGATTCTGGCTACACCACGAGTTACAGGAAGTAATTTACTATACAACAACACGATTTATCCACATTTTCATTATCAGGACTCGGCTTTGAGAGTTTTCCTGCGCACGATATAACTTTCTCTTCGTATGAAGATTGAGAAGAGAGATAAAGTAAAATAAATGTTCACAATTTGAAATTCCATTAATAAAATATTAATTATATCGAATTTAAAAGTAACTACTTTTTCTGCCTACTGTTTTTTTTATTTCTTTCTATCAGCAATGAAAACAAAGAGATGCACGTAGAAAACGCAGACACGAACAGAGAATCTTTGAAGCACTCTGTTCGAAATCTTTACGTGCAGCACATAGGAATGTCAGCAATTCTGAATTAGTATTAGACAAAATATGCTCATTGCAAAAATATAAACACATTTAAATAAAAACTATTTTTCAAAATTAATTAAATATATTTCCGGAAATAATTTCAAGAAAATTTGGTAATTTGTGAAAATACCTTAATAATTAGCAAATAATAAATATACTGTTAAGCAGATATTAAATGATCAGCAAAATATGTAAAATACGTAATACAGTACAAAATTTGTAACGAAAAATTTAAATATTTTGTTAGGATTGCAACAGTTCGCCTAAATTACAAAATGAGGACAGTAGACAAAACATATGTAATTACATTAGACCCGGACTTTAGCCATGAGATCGACAAGCAGTACCGCGAAACAGAATTTTGACATTACTGAAGATCATTTTTTTACATGACTAGAGAAGTCTATTTATCCGATTTCAGTGTATTATATGGCGTTAGATTCATGGTGCATCTCGCCAGCGCGCTATTTTACCACTTTTTCAAATATGTCAGCAAGTATAAAACATTTTAAAAATTCGATTCGGCTATTTTACTGGGAAAAGGATTAACCAGGTGAATTCTATCAAGGTGACAAACGCCGTTTTGAAATGATAAATCGAATCGTAGGATAAAAGAGCTCTTGCGTTATCTCCGCTTGTTTTTTTCCGGTAGTGAAATGGTAATGGAAGATCTTAGAAGTACAATATATCTAAAATACGATGTGAGGAGATGGAATATGGGTGATATTTACGCAATTAGTTCGATTTTTTCTTTTTGAAATCAGCACCAAAGCGGGATCGGTGTTTTGAGTGATACCTCAGGCATTCTTATGATGGTATTCGAAGGAAGATGGAATATGTGAATAAGATAATAGTTTTATACTACTATTAAAGATGATACGAGACCGTTTACCCCTATTACAGCATCACTAGTTTCATATGTGGGGAAAAAATATCTTGAGATGCGAAGTGACGGAAGCATCAACGAAGTGACGGGGTGTCTGGCTTGCTGCCCCCGAGAGTTCAGCCTTCTTGCCCGTCGCCGCGCCGCGGCGGCCGCCGCCCGGCTGGCCCGTGCCGGCTTGACCGCGCCGCCGGCCAACAATGTCCCGGCGGCGTGGAAGGGGAAGGGGGAGTGGGGTGAGGTGTTTTTCGAAATTTCACTTACCGTCGCTCCTATTTATCCGATTTGCATGTTTGACACGGCGTTGGATTCTGGAAGCGTGTCGCCATCGCGCTATAAGCCCACATTTTTGAAATTGTTCCCGGAAGTACGAGAAAAATTTTAAAAATCGAGTTTCTGCTAGTTTTTTTGGAAAAAGGGCTTCGTAGCGTAAATTCTATTATAAACAGGAGTCAAATGCCGTTTACAGATCGAAAATCGGACCATTTGTTCAGACGTAATCGGTAAAGTAAAATTCACTAAACTTGGTGCTGCCACGTGGTGGCGACAAATTGAACTAGTGTCGGTACATTTAGCCTTAATACCAATTCACATGACCATTTAATCCAGGTATTTGCGTGCTCTGTACGAAACTTTCTTATGTATCGAAAGTGTATAAAAATTACTTAAGTTTATAATTTAGTAAAGAATTCTAAAAATTTAGAGAAATATGATTTACCCTTTTACTGAAAAAAATATGCAGAATTAGTGAAGATATACAATTTTGAATAGAGTTTGGATTAAAGGAGTACACTGTAGAAATGAGAACGAAAGTTTCCGAAAGCAGTGTCCCGACATCTACTACAATATGATGTTTTGTGAGGGACAATATCCTCAATCTATCAAAACTAAATACTTTCATGATAATCCCTTCAGTGTGTTCAATATAATATGAACTTATCACTGACTGAACATCATGGAATAAATACAAACCCATTTTTACAGTAAAAGACTATACGCTTATTTTTTGCTTTCAGAAGTACTGCTACAAGTTCCAAAAACTTCGTGGGCGACGTGCTTTAAACAACAGTGTTATTTGTGCTTTACAAAGCTCTAGGGTAAAAAATATGTATGATGAAGCCGTGTGATATTATGTCAGAAATACATAAACGTTTCGACTTTTTTATGTTAGTTTTGCATATATTACTTTAAACAATGAGTTAGTATTTCAATAAGTCTTCCATTCTGTGTATTCAAAACCTTGAAAATGCGGAAAAGTCTGAAAAATTTCGACGTATTTGAATTATGTGCGTAAATTTGCTCCCAACATGGCAGCCAGCGCAAGCTTCAATTTGCAACGGAGAAAGACGGCCATTACCATAGGATTGTGGGGCCTTGGTGAAAACATGCCCCCACACGCCAAGAAATAAAAACCCAAGTGTAAGTCACTCGACACTGCCAACAATCGCAGTCCAAACGCACGATTTAAATGTTGGCGGTATCTGCAAGCATGCACATCAACGCCCAGCTGCAAACTCATATTGTAAATAATACACCGTTTGATATTAAACTCCAGGTGTCGATTCGTCAAGATACTCAATACGCAAACATCGTTTGAACATTTCCATGTACCGAAGTGAAGTCTAAGCCTACTAAATTGTTTCTAATGGTAACAAATGGTATTTAGTACTCGAAGGTGAACATATTATTTTGTTTATTTTTTGGCTGGTAATTGCTTTTCTTGAGGTATATTAGAATGCAGAAAATAATCCAATACTTTTTAGTATAGAAATAATTTTTCAATTTTCGTACCCCAGCAAGCTGGCAACCTGCCTCTCCAAAACCTCCTCTGTTCCACATAACAAATCAAGGAAAGTTAAATAATATTGCAAAGAGAAGGGTTGTACTTGCCCAATCCGGTATTTTCGCACTACTTTACTTGACCTTCTCAAGAGTAAAAACCTTTTCTAATATTTTGTGACAAAGGAAGCGAAAAGCAAATTCTCGAGAAAGATTAAATAATTTCTTCAAATGTTGTTTTTAAAGAAGTATGAATTTTTTCAAGAACGTCTCTCTATAATGCTGAATAAACCTTTATTGAAAATTTGTTTCCAACATAAATTGTATTATTATTTTTGTTTGATATTCTGTAAGTTCAATAGAAGCTACATTTATACATTTTCAAACAAACACGTTTCATTAACGACGGTCCTTGTTAATAGACATAGGGATAGACAAAGGATGGGGTTTTAACATGCGAGAGTTCTCGCACAGGTACGCTAGTTAAGTTTAATGTAGAATTAGAAAGTTTTTTTAAAATGGTTTTTTTATTATCATCAACTTGTAATTTCCAATTCATTCTAGCTTAACTTGTCATGGCTCTGACTTCTTTTCCCTTGGTACATGTAATTAAAATCGGCCCTAAGCCGTCGGCCTGGCCGGTGGTTGTGTGCATTCTCATATTTCGTTTCTTGGTTGAATTGGATGTTTTCAAATAAAAACTAAGATGTTAGTAGCGCATAAAGTGCAATATTTCAGTACTACGTAGCTGTTTCCTCTAATACGGGAAACTAAGTGCTGTTGTAGCACCACTAGTGATGACGTAAAAGTGGATAAAACCAGTTGCTAAATTAAGAAAACAATCCCCTAACACGTGGTGTAGCCGCAATGCCTGTTTTATGGGTCCTTGATACCGAAAAACCAATTGAAAGCAAAACGTCCGTCCGTCCGGTGTACGTGAACAACACTAGCACCTAAACTATGCGTACGATGTTTTCCAAATTGAAGAAACTCCGGTCTATCTGGCCTCAGTCGAAGCTCTGCGATTTTGAAAAAGATTAATTAATTTTTGGGGGTACTTTACATAAATCCCCTCGCACATTTTCAGAATTTTCTCAAAAAGGCTCCAATTTTTTTCCTTAAATTTCATCTAAGGATAGAGAAAATTACACTTAAGGTAGCATAGGTTGCATTTTCACTGTTATTTCAAAAATTGCAAAGGTCCGAAAATTTTTCGGGGTCTTCTTACAACTACAAAATTGAAGATAGAGATTTTTTTCTTCCAATTAATTTTTTTCTCCGTAGTGAGTTCTTTCAGTAAGATCATGCACATGTTTTTGAAAATTTTAGTAGTTTTCGCGCATTATTGCGTTTGTACAATATGTGCAATTTTAACAAAATTACAAAAAGAAGATTTTTTTCAAAAACGCCTTCAATTTTTTAAAAACTTTTGGTAAGGATGTCCTAATGGCCTCTACGAGATAACATAAACGCCATACTACTCAATTATTTTTTCAAAAATTACAAAAAAGGATTTTTCTTACTTTCTCTCACGTCGGTAATATTTACTTAAGTGGCGGTTTCTTCGCATCATTATATTTACGAGTACGTGTACTTTAATTAATGTCAAGTAAAGTTTCGCGAGAACTCAACCGTTTTCTGTGAAAACTAGCTCAAAATTCCGCATTTTCAGAAATGTTCAAACGCTATTTTCTAAAAAATGGCTCCAATTTTTTTCTTCAAACTTTCCGAACGGATTGTGCTAATTGCACTCTTTAATATGACGTAAAGTTCAATTTGGGATCTTTTTCAGAAATTACATAAATGTATTAATTACATACATGTATGTATTATCAAAATAATTACGTATATGTAATTTTTTTGGAAGATCTCTCACACCTTTAATAGTCACATTACCAGCAATTTGTAAACACTATTTTATTTGTGACTTAAAGTGCTTCAAACGACTTCAAATGAAGATTTTCCAAAACTTCCAAAATTTTCTGTGAAAAAGACCTTCGAATTTCGCATTTTTAGTAGCGCTTAAACGCCATTTTCTTAAAAACGGCTCCAAAATGTTCAAAGGAAGATGCCATTTACGACGAGGTTTTACTGTTCTTTAATCTAAAATCAATATTTCCGTTCTACCATCTGGAAACAGAAAAGTTAAGAAAATGTAAAAAAAATGTACTTTGGGCGGCGATAGATGGCAGTTGGGACTAGTATGTGGCAATTCCGAATAGCTGGCCCAGTCCCAAGGAAATAGAAAACTAATACGGGAAAGTCTGTTTTTTGAAAAATTGAAAAAAATAAACATTTTTTTCCGGCGTCTTCCTACAATTAAGAAGAGATTTTTTTCTGAATGAAATGTGTTCATAAAAAACGGATCTTCAGATAATGTCATGTTGAAATTTTCGAAAATATGAGTATTTGTGGAGTAATTGGCCGTCAAAATTTAGCCGCCCGCTCTGAAAATCCTTCGCTTCCTGAGCATAATTTCAGAGGTGTTTTGAATAAGATGGATGCTACGTATGTTAGAATGTGTATATTATTTAATATTTCTTTGTTTATTACATTGGAACTTTTATTAAACGTTTACAAATTATTTTTTTTAGAAATTATTTAAAACCTATTTGAAATATGAAATAAATTGCTAACTTTCAGTCTCTCGCTCCCAAATTACGCAATTGGATGCTACGTAAGTTAAAATTTGTATATTATTTATTTCATTTTATTATTTTTATTATTAGTATTTATTATATTTATACTATATTTCTGTTATTTCATTTTAAATTGCGTTCTTTAATTGTGTTGTGTTAAATGTGATAGATGGTCAATATCGATTGTTGTAACGACGCACTTATAAGGCAATGACAGCTGTGTTTTGTTCGCGGTAATATAAATTAATACTTTTATATATTTGATGAATATTACAATACCATAGTGTTTAATAATAACTATTAAATGTTACTGCTATAAATTAGTGAATACACTGCATTCCTTATACAATGAATTTAATGCCAGAAATATATTTTTGCTTTCTCGCACTTTTTCATTTAATGTTTGGACTCTATTGCTTAAAATTATTTAATTTTTGAAACAAATGTTCTACGATTTCAAATGAGTTTTACAAAAAATGATGACTGAGATGTGTTAATACATGTACAAATAGTATTACATTACTAATGGCGAGAAAGTACGTGCTGTTTTAGCTCCACTAGTTTGATTTTTTTTAATCCTGTGTTTTGTAACCCTGCCCATTGCTAATAGGAACCAAGTGTGAAAATTTCAGCAAAATCTTTCGAGAAGTTTTTATCTCATTAGAAGTTTTTATCTCATTATCTCATTAGGAACCAAGTGTGACATACGCACATTCCCGTATATATTACTAATGCTTGAAGGAAATGCTGCCAAAGTAGATTTGTCGGATAGAATATCTCATTAAGTGAAACTAATGGTGCTACAAGAGCACATACATTCATTTCTAACTTTGAAAATTTCGAAAATTCGGAGAGTTTAACAAAAATAAGACCTGCGCATTCTTTCAAACATCCAGCTATTCGAGGGCTGAGTGCAATCCAAAAAATTGGAGCAATTTTTGATAAAATTTTGAAAATGTACATGACGCTTCATGCATCCACAAAAATCAAAATATCCGTTTCAAACTCAGAGGGCCTCGAGTTCATTTAAAGCAATCGGTGAATATCGATTTTGGAGAAAATCGACTGAGCTGCGTAGACGCCAGCGTTGACCGCAGATGGACGTTTTGTCGTCGGTCGATATATCGGTTTCAGAGACCTAAAGAACATGGCTTCTGACAGCACTATGTGCCATAGGAAGTAATTTGCAAATGTAGAGGCAAGGTGTATCTACTTGTTCGATGCCAGGGCGGCAGTACGAGATTTTCTCCCGAAAGTTCGCCGTGCGCACAATTACATTTTCTCTTCTTACGATGTAAGGGCTAGATAGTAGAAAGCAAAGTATCAAGGTTCCATGGCGTGCTATTTCTGTCTATCTCAAACTTTACATGTTTTTTCAGGGGAAAGAAAAAACTTTCCTTCTGTCTTGTCACATCACGTAGGCGATCGGCTGCCAATATGTGGTGTTCCTAAGGCGGGAGTGTATTAAAGAAGTTCGTGATCTCGGGCTGTCCCTCTCGAACGATAGCTCGGATTTCAATACAGTCGACGAAAAATTGTTTAAAGATATTTGAGATGCTGTTGAAAAACTTATTATTGAACAAATCAAATGCGACTGCGAGGGTTGGTATAATCGTGGCAATTACTTTTTGTGAGAATACGAGCACGAGTGGAGAGTATGAAATACACCAATGAAAGGACCATGCAAAAACTACGTGCGTGGACATTTAACGACACACCAAAAGTGTCGATTTCATTTATATTTGAAATGACATACTGGTTTCATGCTTCAAAGGATTTTAACATCCCCCATGGGAGGCCGGCACTCGCAGGTCAAGTGAGTTGATCACGTGGTTACGCGACCGCGCGGAAACTGTCCGCCCATCTCGAGACTGTCCGGCGTGGAAGGGCTTATTCCCTGAGCCACTCTCGGGCATTTCTCCTGGAAAACGGGTGTGTTGGCACATGAGCGCTGCTTGAAAGCAGGGCGGCAGTCGCACAATTGCTTTCCCGTTGCTCTGAGGTAACAGCCATCTGTTGATGTGAACCCACCCAGCGGCAGCATTTCTTACACGCCTCGAATGAAATTGTGCGATTCGATGACATGCCTCGTTGAAAACCAATAGTTGCCGTGGCTTCTGCATAACCCTCGTATTTACAGAAATGCGTAGATCCAACACGTAGCACATTTGAACGCGTTGGTTATATTTTTCTTTAATTGGGCGATCCCAGCGCGACGGGTAGACAATGCTTTGTTTTTAATTTTTGCATTCTCGTTCGACACTTTTCTTTCGAGGACTCCAAGGTACATTATAATACAGTTTTTGTGATATTGCCACAAGACTATATTTTTCTTCTCTGAATGTTGGGTATTGGCTAGTGTAGAGCGAAGTGAGAAGGTAGTTAATGGCTGGAAGAGAGGAAGGGAAGTCGAGGGGTCTCTGGAGTCCCACAACCATTGGACGCTTCAACGCGGGCGATGTGGTGGACAAGCGGGGGAGGGGGGAGCGCCCCGGCCCTGAGCGCGTGCTAACGAGTCAGCTGATTTGTATTATTGGGTTGCCCAGTGGTCAGCGTAATACGTGCGGTAACTTGAAGGTGGCAACCTTTCGGACAAGGCCTCCGACTTCAAATACGCCCTTCCCCCACCATCTTCACTTGCCATCGTCTACTTTAGCCCTCCGTACTCTGGATCTGCTTCTCGTGTTCGGAACGTGCACTCGAAGTTCACGTAATACTTCCTGTTCTACACACTAGAACTTTAAAATTGTAACAAAGCTCGTTGGAATAATTGTTTCAGCGTCATCGAAATCTCCATCAAGAAGATGTGCGTCAACAAACAAATAGTTGTTTGTGAACTCACTTCGGTAACCCAGTAGACATTTGGGCGGGGAAATCGTAATCTGACTAGGAAACGCAGTTTCCTGACTAGATCTGAAAAGGAAGCCCTGTTCTTTCCTTAGAGGGCCTATGACGTGTGCTGTGGCAGTTGCCTGATCAGAATTCGGGATCAGGAAATCTTAATAAAACTGAACAGCGCTTGCCAGTTCCCCTTCCAGGGAAAACGGATCCGTCCCCACTTGAATGTGAGAAGTGAGCTCTACCCTTTTCTCAAAGCGGAGTGAGAGCCGAGATGGTATCTTTCAAGGAATCCCGATCAAATCTGACTAGTGAAGTCAGTTTTACTTTTTGACAACTCCCGATGAGAATGACTAGTTTGAGTTATTTACATTTGAAGGAATCGCAATCACATGGAATGCTGTTTTGGTCGGTTTCCCTGCCAAGGAGTTCTAATGAGAGGCCGAGTTTTAATTGGTTCCTCGTAAGAGCACCCACTGGTTTTAATCAGTTCGCCTACTAACGAACCCCAATGAAATTAACTAGTTTTCGAGCCAACGATAGACTTTCATTACTTTTTCTAATGAATTTACTAATTTGGGTTGTATGAAATTTCAAAAGCTTATGATTCTTATTGAAAGGGAATAGTCACGTTTTTCTTGTGCCAACCTCATGGGGATTTCCTATCCTGATTTGTTTAAAACTGAACTAATTTCTCCAATGCTAGTGGTACACCATCCTCGTCCTAAAACTGATCGGAAGTTCCCTGCACAACCGTATGAGGTATTTTTGTCTTGACTTCAGTATAAAACATTTTCCCTCCGATACTCTAAGGGGATTTCTTGTATGGTATGTTTAAAACTGATCATATTTTCCATATGCTGTGTTCGTAATCTGATCTGAATATTGATCGAATTTTCTGTTTGTTTCTCCCGACCTGTGTCAAACTGACCAGATATCGCGAATGCCTATATCCTATGGGGTTTCCGTGTTTGACCTGTATAAAATTCATCCCTCTATTAGACTCTCTATTGTGACCCGGTCAAGAACTGATGGAATTTTCCTTGCAACAGTACTATTAGGCCATTTTGCGATTCGTGTAAAACAGATCAGATCAGATAGTCATCCTATAAGGCTTTCCCTATTGTCAGTGTAGAACTGATAGGATTAATCCTTCCGGCGCCTTGTTGGGATTGCCTTATTTCGAGCGATCTGGAATTGACCGGGGTTACCTTGTGCCCGTCCTATTAGGTTTTCGCCTCTTGCGACCTAATCACAGCTGATCAGATCGCCCTATATCGCTTTCCTGTCAAGACCCTAGAACTGATCAGATCTTCGTTACGGCAGCCCTAGTGGAATTTCCCTATTGCAACTGCCTAGAATTGACATTCGGTGTAGTTTTCCCTAATCGGGCATCCCCTATAATCCCTCCCGTGAGACACGACTTCTGAATAAGCATCTGATTACCCATCAAACTTCTACAAGGGTCGTCGTGAATGTAATGCAATTTCTTTTTGTGTTTTGGAAGAGCGATTGAAGTTGTAAAGAGGCGCGATGCCTGGCCCCCTGCCTTCCTGAGACAACAATGAGCGCAAGCACGCTCCAAGGAAAGAGGTTTGTTTTTACGGACGAATGAGAGAGAGAGAAAGAGTTCTCGCGGCTGTTACCTTACAGAGTAAATTTTCAGAGGAACGATTTTTTTAATTGCTGCATGCGAGTTTGCAAGGAAGTCCTTTACAATGGCTGTTTACTTTAAGGTGTGTATGACGCACGCTAAGGGACAGTGCTTGTACGTAGTGGGTGAAGTTTTCTAACCTCTCTTTTTGTAGGTTTTTAATAAAATACTTAGGTGATATATAGGGTCACACATAAACTTATATGATACGTTTGGTCACACGTATTAAGAGCCAGACAATGCTTGGTGCCTGCCTTGTGAACCCTGTGTGCGATGAAATATCGTTGTCTGTGTATACCAAGGAATATTCGCATAAGGTGGATAGTTTCACCAAAAAGTATTGTTTCCTACGATGAGCATTGCCACGATCTGCAAAAGTCACTTCCCCTCGCCCCGTGGCGATCGTCGTGTCTGCAGTGTTGAGGAAGGAAAGCCCCACGCGCCGCCCTTTTGGAGCGTCTAAAAGCACTATGCACACTGCTGCCGAAAGTGCGTTGTGGGTGAAATTGTTAGAAGTTGTTCGCCTCAGTAACACGCTAACTCGTAGTCTTCGCTGACCACATCAACGACCATTTAGTGCCACTACGAAATAAGTGTTGTAAAGGAATAAACCGGCTGACGGCACCCGTCAAATGTCAGACCAAGACTCAATCTCGAGGTTAGTCATAACCAGGCGGACCATCCTCTTCTTCGTTTATTATCCTGAATTGGTACTAGCATTCACTTGTTGAAAATGTTGAAATGATTGGGTGCAATAAACTAGTGGTGCTACGACAGCACATACGTTCTTGCATTATTTCTAAATTTGCAATTTTCGAAAATGCAGAGAGTTTAACGAAAATGAGGCTCGCGCCATTCATTCAAGCATCCCTTCTTCTATCTGGGGAAAGAAAATAATTCTGGCTACACCCTGTATTTCAAGACATAATTTGCTATGTACAGCAAAAGGATTTACCCACTTTTTCGTTAAAAAAGCCAGGCAATAATAGTTTTTCTGACGAAAATTCGCCGTCTTCCGGCGCACGATTACATACCTTTTTCTTCTTACGAAGTACCTTCGTAAGAGCGAGAAAGTGAAAACAATTTAAACCCGAAGAGTTCTTAAAAGATCTCAGTTCTGAGACTTGTATCATTACTAGGATTTGTTTACTTACATTGAGGAGTTCTTTTGCATTACAATCATGCATGCAATATGTTAAATTTCTCCTTTTAATATGGTCTGTAATCATTACTTTATTGACAATAATTCGCCAAAACATGCATATACTTTGAAATAAGTTGAAATATTTATCTAGGAAAGATATATCTGGATCACTACTCAGTTTCATTTTCATTTAAAAATATTAAAAATGGTTTAAAATTCTTCAAGGTATCTAGCCAAAATTCTGATGAAAGAATAGTAATCATGGTTACCAGATATTTATTTGTGATGACCAACTTTCGACGTCTACTTTCCCGAAATGTTTGAGCAAACTGGCGAGAACGGAAAAACAGTAAGTGTTGATAGCACAACCAGGGTATAATAAATTAATTTTTTTTAAAATATGTTGACAGTAATAATCCCTATTTTTTCAAGAGATCTCAAAGACGTGTTGCAGTGCAAATGTTAGCAAATGTTGTGGCTGGCGTTGCAGGTGGACTGTGCACGCGGAACCGGTCGCCATGTCCCACCACAGCGATGACAACATGCTGATAGCGACGAGCGACTCCTTCTGGGAGCCCGGCAACTACAAGCGCACCACGAAGCGCATCGAGGACGGCTACAAGCTGTGCAACGACCTCATGCAGCTCATCCAGGAGCGCGCCGACATCGAGAAGGCCTACGCCAAGAGCCTCAAGGGCTGGTCCAAGAAGTGGAACGACCTCATCGAGAAAGGTGAACACCGAAAGAGTGAAAAATATTTTTGATAATAAACACGATATTGTCGTGATAAACTTTACGCAGCACTGTTTTTTCAAACAATTATTCTATTGAATTGGTCATTATACAAGCATCCTTTGACCCTTTTGTTGCTGATGTGTTGCAGGCCCTGAGTACGGCACGACGGAAGCGGCGTGGAAGGGCGTGCTGGTGGAATCGGACAGATTGTGCGACTTGCACTTGAAAGTGAAAGACAACCTCTGCAACGATGTCATGCAGCAAGTGAAAACGTGGCAGAAGGACACGTACCACAAGGTTTGTGTATTGGGCGGAAGGTGACGTCTTCACAACAATCGATAACGGTTTGTTTTCGGATATACTTACTCTTTGTGTTTGTGTGTGCTTCAGAGTATGATGCAGATAAAAGAACGGAAAGAAATGGAGGATTCTTTCAAGAAAGCGCAGAAGCCGTGGTCGAAGCTGCTGGCGAAAGTGAACAAGGCCAAAGTGGACTACCACACGTCGTGCAAGACGGAGAAGTCCGCCTCCAACCAGGAGAGGAACGCGTCGGCGGACAGCTCGCTCTCGCCCGACCAGGTAGGCCTCGCGGCGACGCGACGCGACGCGCGGCCGCCCTGCGCGGAACGGCGGGCAAGGCCAGCTGACGAGTCGCGCACTTTTTCTTGCCACTCAGGACCGCAGCACGGTACGTCCACACCCCGTCTGTAGTTTTACATCTAGTGTCCTGGACGGGCCGTGCTGAGCTTCGCTGAACCGAGTACCAAGAAAAAGTGCGCACCAGTACACGAACACGTCACACACACACGCGCGCGCACACACACACGCGTGCGCGCACACACGCACGCGCGCGCGCTTAAACTCTCTCGCTCTCTCTCTCACTCTCACACAAACACCACATTCTATACACCACACACACACACACACTCAGTCAGTCACTCACTCAGTCAGTCACTCACTCAGTCAGTCAGTCAGTCACTCACTCAGTCAGTCACTCACTCAGTCAGTCACTCACTCAGTCAGTCACTCACTCAGTCAGTCACTCACTCAGTCACTCACTCAGTCAGTCAGTCACTCACTCAGTCAGTCAGTCACTCACTCAGTCAGTCACTCACTCAGTCAGTCACTCACTCAGTCAGTCACT
Organism: Acheta domesticus; assembly: GCA_031308135.1. Classification (NCBI taxonomy): domain Eukaryota; kingdom Metazoa; phylum Arthropoda; class Insecta; order Orthoptera; family Gryllidae; genus Acheta; species Acheta domesticus. Next base: position 192,478,483 of record JAHLJT010002406.1, read on the forward strand.
CACTCAGTCACTCACTCAGTCAGTCACTCACTCAGTCACTCACTCAGTCAGTCACTCACTCAGTCAGTCACTCACTCAGTCAGTCACTCACTCAGTCAGTCACTCACTCAGTCAGTCACTCACTCAGTCAGTCACTCACTCAGTCACTCACTCAGTCAGTCACTCACTCAGTCAGTCACTCACTCAGTCAGTCACTCACTCAGTCAGTCACTCACTCAGTCAGTCACTCACTCAGTCACTCACTCAGTCAGTCACTCAGTCAGTCACTCACTCAGTCAGTCACTCACTCAGTCAGTCACTCACTCAGTCAGTCACTCACTCAGTCAGTCACTCACTCAGTCAGTCACTCACTCAGTCAGTCACTCACTCAGTCAGTCACTCACTCAGTCAGTCACTCACTCAGTCAGTCACTCACTCAGTCAGTCACTCACTCAGTCAGTCACTCAGTCAGTCAGTCAGTCACTCACTCAGTCAGTCACTCACTCACTCAGTCAGTCACTCAGTCAGTCAGTCACTCACTCAGTCAGTCACTCACTCAGTCAGTCAGTCACTCACTCAGTCACTCACTCAGTCAGTCACTCACTTAGTCAGTCACTCACTTAGTCAGTCACTCAGTCAGTCACTCACTCAGTCACTCAGTCAGTCACTCAGTCAGTCAGTCACTCAGTCAGTCACTCGGTCAGTCAGTCACTCGGTCACTCAGTCAGTCAGTCACTCAGTCAGTCAGTCACTCAGTCAGTCACTCAGTCAGTCAGTCAGTCACTCAGTCAGTCAGTCAGTCACTCAGTCAGTCAGTCACTCAGTCAGTCAGTCACTCAGTCAGTCAGTCACTCAGTCAGTCAGTCACTCAGTCAGTCAGTCACTCAGTCAGTCAGTCAGTCAGTCAGTCACTCAGTCAGTCAGTCACTCAGTCAGTCAGTCACTCAGTCAGTCAGTCACTCAGTCAGTCAGTCACTCAGTCAGTCAGTCACTCAGTCAGTCAGTCACTCAGTGAGTCAGTCACTCAGTGAGTCAGTCACTCAGTGAGTCAGTCACTCACTCAGTCACTCACTCAGTCACTCACTCACTCAGTCACTCACTCACTCAGTCAGTCAGTCACTCAGTCAGCCACTCACTCAGTCAGTCACTGTCAGTCACTCACTCAGTCGGTCATTGTCAGTCACTCACTCAGTCAGTCAGTCAGTCACTCAGTCAGTCAGTCAGTCACTCAGTCAGTCAGTCAGTCACTCAGTCAGTCACTCAGTCAGTTACTGTCACTCAGTCACTCACAAACTCACCCACTCACTCACAAACTCACCCACTCACTCACAAACTCACCCACTCACTCACAAACTCACCCACTCACTCAGTCACACACTGTCAGTCACTCAGTCACACACACACACTTAACTTCACATTAGCAGGTTTAACAGATCAAAACTTTATACTTTCCAAATGTATATTTTTTTTTTTCCTTTTCAGAAAGCGGCTTTGGTAAGCACATTTACATTTCAGTAGCGCCTAAGAGCACCTCTCAATATGGCCAGTGACAAAAGTATGTTTTATGATACTTGATTGTTTGCGATACTAACATTGCATTGTCTTTCAAAATGCAAAAGTTGTATATTTCCTGTATCAATCACTTAAAAGTTTTCTCTGGAATTGAATAGATCTTGTAGTGTCAGCTAACATGCAAGTAGAGTAGTAGTAATAAGCAAATCTGTATTTGATTACATTTCAAAAAATAAAATATTTTAACTCTTGAGTGACTTCCAGCTAATTGTATTAATATGTTCTTCTTTATTAACACTACTGCATGTTATGATTCAGTCAATGTGTAATATTAAATGTAATGGCTGAATATGAAAAGATGGAAGTTCTTTATTATTTAAGAATGAACAATGTTAATTTTTCTTTTTTGTTGTCTTTAACACTGAATGTAGAAGAAGAATGTGTACATATGTGTCTATTAACGGTGTGTAGACACTTTCAAAGTGTAACTCACCCTCAAATAATCCTAACTGCTGTTCTGTCGTAATAGCACAAACCATTTCTCATGTGTCAAATTAAAAGGTCATCGCTAATGTTAAAGAATCCTGGGTATCTGCAATGGTGGTGTTTCATAATGGGGAAGGTGGCATATATGAGCTTGATGGCAATTTGAACATATTGAATTGACTTGCCTTATTTTACGTGGTGAGACTCAGGCCATGAGGCCTGCTCTTCTGTGTGACCACGCAAATTTCGTTATGCTCCTTTCATCAACTAGCGGAGAAAGAAGGTATTTCATTCCTAGGCGGTGACACAGGCAATTTTGAATTTTGCTCAGAAGCTTCATTTAGGCTTGAGGATCTTTTACATGCAGTAAATCTACTGGGAGAGCCAGCTTTACTTCCCCTCCAAAGGAAGGCGTAGGAAGGATTTTTTTGCCCCTAAAAATCCATGGCTTTGATTGGGTTTGAACCCGCAAACTTGGGTATAACAGTCCGAATAATCAATAGTCAACAGTCCGTATGTTGAACTTGCAAAATGTTCGTAGTTTCCCCATCATGGGATGGGTAATTGTCTGGGCTCGTCCAGCCCAAGGGCTTCCACAGTGCGAGAAAAGATTAACACTTAGTGTAAACATTGAAAGGAAAATATTGTCTGTGGTTACATAATCACTATCTCATATATTAATTGTATTTGGTCACTTGGTTTACTTAGACGGACGGTGTGTGTGTGTGGTGTGTGTGTGTGTTGGTGTGTGTGTTGGTGTGTGTAAGAGCACAATTTTTTTTGTAATATATTTATAAAAAGTTTATTAATTGTCAAACTGAGCGATGTTTTGGGGATTACGTTTTACCCTGTCGTGAGCTACAATACAAAGAAGTAGTCTCTTACTATTTTAAAAAGAATATATAATAAGAATTTACAAAGTTAACTGACTTAATAGCAGTGAAAAAATTATTATAACGAAACATAGCACACGATATAAACCAACATAGAGACTCACCATTATAAACAACAATAGAACATACAACTATTACTGGGTTAAAAAGAGGAAAAATATAACTGTGGCAAATCATACAAATAATTATTGTTCTAAAAACCTTTTGTAATACAGAGTCATAATGACACGTGATGTCACCTGTGTGTTGAGGGCAGTGTTTCAAGAATCAACCTAGAATAATAATTCTGCTCTGAATCCAAAACTTCAACATTTGTAAAATTCAATTAATGTCCATTGACCGGCCAGTGTGTCAGAATTGAATTTTGTCAATTCGAAATTTCATTAATGTTACGTTAATGCTCAGATACACGTGTTTCTCGTTTCCTCTTAGTGTGCCAAATGTATGATTTTGAACATTATTAACAATACACAATATACAAGTACACATACTACAGTACACAATGTTCTGAAAGTCAAAATCTCACTGGTCTTTTAAGTTAACAACAATAAATTTCTTATTGCAGATCCTGTTTAACAACTGAATATTAAATTTGAGTTTTAACTCTTCTTTTAAACTTTTTTGAGTCTAAGGGATAAGGGCAAACAAATGTGTTTATTTCATCATGAATAAACCCACTAAACTTAGGGTTATTACCCTGATCCTGGATTTTAAAATCTTTTAATCTCTGTTTTATCAACCTCTCTGTTTAATAAACCTATCAGGGTAATTATTCAATCTCTGTATTTCGTGAATTTTGTATGAATTAAATGGAGTGAGGGAGAAGACAACTTCTTGCAAATGAGGCTGCAGTGCTGTGTTCGGCAAGGAAACGCCGGGAACCCTCCTCCTCAGTCATTTCGAGTTCACACGTCCATTGAAAAGCTTGTGCAGTTTAAACCTGACCAAAGCTAATCATCTGAGAACTGTATATGCATTTTCCCTCACATACAAATGCAAAAATATTCTTCGGTAATTACATCTAAAGGGAAACAGTATTTGTGAGGAGGACGTTCCTCCCTTCTCCCCAAGTGCCATTGGTTTCCAAATACTTTCCAGCAAAATTTGCTTTCAAGTCCATTGGAACTTTGATGTTCTGAGGCTGTGACCATATCACTTTATAGGTCCTTTATTATGTAGATTATTTGGGTGAATAGAAGAACACATCTTTATTTAGCGTATATAATGAATTGAGTACGAGAGCTCCCCTACGTAGTTTGCTACAAATTAAGCACAGAGGATATCTTAATTGTATGCTTACATGCTTCTTTGTTAAAGGCAAAACTTGCTCTTTTGCCTGTTAAATAGGTGCACTTAGGATATCTTCGTATAGTTTTTTCTTTTTCTTGTATTTTCATGTGCTGTTCTGACCTTTGTTGTTTGTATAACAAAATAAAACCATTCACTGAAGGATAATACAGCTTTGAGAGATGAATTACATTAATGTACTGGGAGGGGGGGGGGATCTTTGAAATGGGACTCCCGTGCAGTCTTCTTGGTACTTGGGTTGCCCCTGCATGTTGCTATGCTACGTTAGCCAAAGGAAGTCCAAAAAATTCTATCATTGTCATCTTTGCAACTTATTCACACTAGTTGATGTGTGAATTAACTGGCTACTTGGAACAATAGTCTCATTTTAGACTTGAACCTTAACATGCAAGTTTTGAATTTGCTCTATCCTATAATTGATACGTCTTATACAAATTCTTGATATTTATTGATAAACATTTCATAAAATAAGTGTTTAATTTTTATGTAGAAGGGGTTGTATTGTAAGACTATCTATCGCGTTAGAGTGAGAAATAAGTAGAACTTGCTTCACTGGTCTAGTTAAGTAGTTAAAGCCTTTTTATGTTCAGGTTAAGAAAATGCAGGACAGAGTTCAGAAATCAAAAGAAGAGGTCCAGAAGGCTAAAGAGAAATATGAGGCTGCTCTTGATGAAATAAATGCTTACAATCCAAAATACATGGAAGATATGACTGTTGTGTTTGAAAAGTGCCAAGAAATGGAAGCACAGCGATTACACTTCTTCAAGGAGATTATGTTTGGCATTCACAAGTGCCTCAATGTGTCTCAGGACCCAGTGTGAGTTCCAAAAATCATATCTTACTACACCACTCTTTCTTTTCGCTCTTCATTCTCTTTTCCTACACCACCATCATTCTTCTTCTTCTTCCTTATCCTCCTCCTCCTCCTCCTCTCCCTCTTCTTGTTCTTCCTCTTACTCCTCCTCTTCTGCTTCTTCCTCTAAATAAACATTACTGTAATCAAAAAGGTTTCATTAAGCTGTCATAGGTATTCATTTCATAAATTCAGTTTCATTAATTTCTTGTATTTAATAAGATTGTAGTTCTAGTTTGAGTGAAGACTGTCATTTTTCAATTTTAAGATGCAAACATGTGATCTGCGTTTTTCACAGTATTTTAAATTTATTTCCTTGTTTTGTATTAAATTTGCAGCTGCAATTGAATAAGAATTAAGAATTGCTGTTGTAAAATTACTGTTCAAATTAATACCTCTGACAAATTCTTTGTAGGCTTCCTCAGATCTATGAAGAATTCTACCATACTATCAACAATGCTGATCATGAGAAAGACCTTAAGTGGTGGTCCAATACGCATGGGGTTAACATGGCAATGAATTGGCCGTATTTTGAAGTAAGTCGCTTTCACCATCTAAGCTTGCTTGCGTGTGCATATAGCTAAGTCTCTGGCATGCTGATATTGCATTTGTGTGTCCGTTTTTAATGCGGTAGAACATAGGGTTGAAAAGAATATGTACATGGCTGTATTAATGATAAAGTTTTATGTTTAATTTCGAGTGATTTATTTGAAACATTAACTAAATTTGAACACATGGGTCCATGAAAGATAAATATATTTGTCTTATAAATGCTAAATATTTGAAAATTGTACATGTACTTTGTTTTCATTGTAATGGTTAATATTGCTGTTTCTTTCCAGTCACATTCTAATTTACTTACCATTGTAGAGAAATATAATTAAAACATGTAATGGAGTTCATTGTTTCTTAGATATTTGTAAATGTAGGTATTCATTTTGAAAACCTTTGTGAGTGTATGACAACTTATGTGTGACAATATACTTTGCAAAAGCTTTTGTGTACATTGCATATTGCTTCATTCTTAAAAGCACCAGAGGTCATGTTGCAATTTCACAAGTAGAAAAATAAAAGTTGCAGATTCAGCATTAGATAAAATTATAAAATAAGATTCCCAACGAATACTTTGCACATTGTATCATGAATACCATAATTGCAGCTTTATATTCTTATACAGATCATCAAAATCATCAGATTCTTCTTCTTAGATCATGAAAATGAGACTAATTGTATTGATGCAGTTTGAATTGAAATTGACGTATCGTTATATTTTGCCTATCAAAGGGAACTTTTGAACAAATTCACTGCAAACAATACCAAATTCACTGCGACTGAGTAATAAGTAAAGCTACTATTTCTCTACACAATACACAATCTTATGTTTTAGTGACACATATCGATGCTTCATTCTCTTTCTTGCTTGTATGTTTCTTTTCCGGAAAAGAGGGCAACTAATAGTCTGATCCGTATAAGTTAGATTATGCAACATGCGAAGAAGTTTATTTATTTAGTGAGCAAAGTTTCTGCAGAGGAGGATGTCTGGGAGGCAGTTCTGCAGCTCAAGAGAGAAGGCGTGAGTGATAAGAAATCGAAGAGAAGAGCTTGAAAGGCAATCTGATGCTGGGATATTATATGGAAGTGAAAGCAATCCTTAATAGCTAATGTTCAAAAATATATATTATCTTTTACAATTTTCTTATTACCAGTCACACGTTTTCATGTTTTAAAACCAAAAGTAATGAGTATTTTGTCTTGACAGTGTTCAGTTACTGAATTTTGGATTATTTTTTATTGTGATCTTGTATGACTTTTATGTTTGAAACTTGTCATTTTTTTGTTTTATATTAACATCAAATTATCAACATAACAAATTTATTGCTGTTCATACACAAAACAATAGGGCTTGATAAAACCACATTGATTGCTTTTGATCCTCAGAAACTTTGAGTCAAATAACTTTAGGAATTGTGGAAGCCCTGACATGAATTGAGAAGTAGACATATTTTTTGGGAATGCTGCTTTGCTCAGTAATGGTTTCCAAATTAAATTTTTGCAGATTTTCAGATGGAATTCTCAGATAGTAGAAGCTAAAACTAAGAAATTGTTAATTGCTGCAGTGCTTTGAAAGGGGTTTTTAAAGATAAATTCTTTTCTTTCTAGAATTTTCAAAGTTTTTTGAAGAACAATATTTTATGCATTGAATTATCAAAGATACCATCATTTATTTTCATATTTCTCAAAAACTGTTAACCTGTTGTGCCATTTCATAGAGTTGTGTTGATAATTTGGTGCTCTTTATGCTGCATGTGAGCCATTGTAGTGACATTGACTGCGTGCATGTGTCCCACAGGAGTACACTGAGGAGTTCAGGGACATAGCGAAGGGCAAGTCTAAGGAAGCAATCCCCATGGGGATAACCCTGATCAACCAGCGACCTGTCGGAGAGGACTTGCATGTAAACCCTTTTTGTTTGCTTAAATTCCTATTTCTTATTTCTTTAGCTTTGCTGTAAAAAATTGATTTGTATTAATTGTACTATTTATCTTCACTGCTCATTGGAGGGGAGGGGGAAAAAAGAAAAAAAAGGAAAGAAAGAAAGACTAAAATTAGCGTCTATTCGACTCAAAAATGTTTCTTTAGAATGCAGAAAAGATGTTAAAAACATCAAAATTGCATGTGTTGTGCATAAATTTCATTGCTGAGAAATGAGAATTTTTTGTACAATACTGCTTGTTTTGTTTTGTTGAGTGTGTGAGTGTCATGTGCAATATAGTTTTGATGTTTTCGGCAAAGTTTACACAATGCTTTGTAGAAATTTGCTGATTATTGTATATTGTGATTGTCACAAGAACAAAGCATGGCCATTGATTTCTACACATTTCAGATTTTACAACTTCCTACTGTAAAAGTTTTGAAATTGTGATGAAGTCGTGTTTACTTAAATGCTATTTAGATTTGTTTTTTATTTAATTTGGTGCAGATTACTGTATTGGTGTGATGATCCAAAGAAAAATGGATTCAGTTTTTCAGATGGTTTTAAATACATTGGAAAAATTCTAGTGTAGCGTCTGCACCATAACTTCAAAAGGTTTTAATTAAAGATTATTTGCAAATTCTTTATTTGTTGGAAAGAATGCACCATTTATTCAGGAAATAATTAAAGTAATTAAACATTTAATTGAAATAAAGCACTGTAGATTCATGTTGTGAAACTTGGTGTTAAATAGTTTTTACTCAATACAGGAATATCCACCACCCAACAATAAAACTGCAAAGAAACCAGCAGCTTCTACTGGTCGTGTTATTTCTGATGTAACACAAGAAAGCAAAACAGAAGCTAATAATTCTTCAAAACCTAAGGACAAACCTGACACTGCAAATAGAAGTTCAACTATAACGTAAGTATACTATTTACATTTCATTAAGAGTGTGAACCATCCCACACCATAAAATAGATTTTTTCCATGAGGACTTAATATGAAGTACCCTATTATAGGTTTCAGTTCAGGACCACTTGTGAAATGTGAAATTCTATGGAAAAAAATATTGGTCACCTAATTTAATTGTATACAAATTTGCCTCTTTGTGGAAATGGAACAATTGTCCTTTTTATGAGTAGTCATGACATTAATTTTAGAATTGGAACTAATCTACAACTTGCATTGTATGCTCTAATAAAGAAAAGATCGAGAAACCTCTATTAAGCCCCTATTGAGTAACATAAAAATATGTAGGGGAGGGTAACAGAAGTTGGAGGTACCTTAGTGCTCAGAAGCAAAGAACATGAATAAGATAGAAAATGCATTTGGAATAAATGCAAAAATTCTTAAATTACACGTAGTAATATCAGACAGGCTCTGGAAAATAATTTACTCATTATGAAATTGAATAAACATTATTTCTATAGTATATTTCAACACAAAATGATTCTGTAAAACTGTATTCTTTCTAATTCTTTTTCCATTTCAAATCTAGAATTAATTATGAAAATAATGGATTTGATAGATTTTGAATTAGATATTGATTTTTACTTCACAAGTACTTTTCTCATTATGGGCAGAATGCATGCAATGCAGTCAAGCCAAGAGACCCCATTTAGGAGGGAAACAACAACACTAGGTGAAACACCCTAATGTCCAAGGAAGTTTTCCTGAACCTTCCTAGGAGTATAGTTAATTTAGGGAGTGAAAGTTCATGCTTTCTCTTACAGATAGAGCTCAGTTATATGTCCCTTGTAGGAACTGTCGATGCCTTGGGATATTCAGTGTGTTGAAAGCTATTCCATTGACAGATGTTCACAGAAGATTGAATTCTGTGAGGAAATAAAGTTAACAAGAAGCAGTGAAGTGAACTTCGTGAACAAAATTATTAAATACGACATAATTCTGAAGAATGTAAAATAATAATTGATGAAATTAATGAAATATAAACCATCAGTTGTGTTTATTACATGGAGTCTGTTTATGTTTGATTAATATCTGGTATGAGTATTGTTCACTTAGTAGAGGTGGTTGTTCAGAAAGTTCCATTCTATTTTGTTTGATCAAAGATTCTACAATAATGGCTTTTGTTCAGAGTCTTTTCCAGTAGTATTGGGGGTTCCTCAGGGTTCTCATTTGGGTCCTGTTCTTTTCATTATATTTATTGATGACTTATCATCTATCTCTTCCTATAGTAATGCCTTATTATATGCTGACAACTCTGAGTATACTCCAGGATCTCAGATGTAAACGATGCTCAGCATTTGCAAGATTTCAATAACTTGAATCTGGGAGGCCTTGCTAATGCATTGCAACTATTAATCGCACAACTTTTCTTTAACGATGACCTTGCTTCTCCCTTTCTGGCATAATAAACAGTTGACAGCAAAAGCTTGCAGCGAGCACTGATGACAACTTTCCAAACAAATCTTCACTGGAAATAAAAACTATTTTCTGTTGAAGACAAGAACTTCTGTCCTCGGTTTTCTCCAAAAATCTAAAGAAATGGCCAAAGTAGGTGAAGATTCATCATAGGAGACACCTCGAACTCTGAGAAAGTTAGAAAGCAAATTATTAAGAAAGTGTCAAAGACCTGACTGATTAAAGTTGAACTATAGACTGTCTCTTGTAAATTGTTGAGTTTATGAAAGTTCCAAATGATTATAGACAGTCGTAATGATAACATATATTTATTATCTTGGCTACGTTTCGGAGACTATATGTGTCTCCATCATCAGGCCTTTAATTATAATACAATGTCGTAATCTATAAGATGAAATAATAAAATTACAAAATATCAAAGCTTTAAATATCTACTAACTTGCATTAATTTTTAAATACATTACACTAAAAAAATAAATTGAAGGCAAGTACGTAGTAAAAAAATTCCATACTCACAAGAATTTGTAGATTATAAAATTTATTCTTTTCTTATTCTTTATTATTCATTATTCATCATTAGACAAGTCCACTCTTACTTTGTAGATAGTACAGACATGAATGTTCCTGTGTCTCAAGAATTCTGGGAGGGGCAACTTTATTAGAAATAACAGCTGGTCAACTTTTGAATTTTTTATTAAATTTTGGTAAGATAGAATCATAACTTTGTGAAAACTGATTGCATTCAAGCTGAAAATTCATAGAAGGATAAATTTTTATATATAATGATTCCAGAACTAGTCTCGAACACCAGTTAGGTTCTGTAGTTAAAATTGTGGGATTGAGAAAATCAATAAAATGATCAGGTTTTATTCTGTGAGCAGTTACAGAATTTTGTTTTTCAAAGGGTAATTTGATGTTATTTTTATGTTCTTTGATCCTATCTCCTAACCTCCTCCGAGTTTGTTACGATGATATGAATTTAATTTTTCAAAAACTTCATCAACCTTCAGATTGTGATTTAATATATATTGGAATCAATTTTATAATCTACAAATTCATGTGAGTATGGAATTTTTTTACTACGTACTTGCCTTCAATTTATTTTTTTAGTGTAATGTATTTAAAAATTAATGCAAGTTAGTAGATATTTAAAGCTTTGATATTTTGTAATTTTATTATTTCATCTTATAGATTACGACATTGTATTATAATTAAAGGCCTGATGATGGAGACACGTATAGTCTCCGAAACGTTGCCAAGATAATAAGTATATGTTATCATTACAACTGTCTCTAATCATTTGGAACTTTCATAAACTCAACAACCTGACTGATTCTCCAGAGATTGGCATTGCTTCATAAAATCTAGTGGCAGATTTCATTACTAATACCCTACTCCATCTGCATTTCTTCAATCCATTGTCCAAGAAAAGTTGCGCAAGTAATACACACAGATAAATGTTTTGCCATATAACTTTTTCTCGTCTTAGAAATCGAATACATTATCAGTATTTCCTTGTCCGCTGAAAACTGTTAATAACATCAAAGATCTTGGAGTAATTGATTGGAGTAATTGGATCTTGGAGTAATTGGAGCAAACTGAATTTTAATTTACATGTTTTGACAGCCACCAACAATACAATGAAAACTCTTGAGTTTTATTATGAGAAACACTCACGACTTCAATAACATCAGAACCTTCAAGATATTGTATTTTTCCTTCATTAGACCTCTTTTTGAATGCATCTGTGATCTGGTTCCCTTAAACACAATTTTGTATTGATACTATTGAGAGAGTTCAGAACAGATTCTTTCTTCAGATTGTGTACCAGATTGTGTCTTCAGATTTACCAGAAAGCAAATATTGTTTAGCACTAGATCCAATTACACCAGCAACAAAATCATTGACAGAATCTGTAGACTTCTTTGAGCCTAACTCAATATGCTTTAAATCTTGCTTGAAAAATGTCTTGTCTGTATCTGACCCATGATATTTTATTTTACGTAATGTATTATGACTAGAGACCAGAAAAATGTGTAGTATTAAACGTCGAAATATGTACATAAATATGTAATGAAAACGGTAAGACAATGTAATAAATATGTAAAATCGGATATAATATGTAATATTAAAATTCTTTAATTAAAAACCATTTACTTAGCAAGAAATAACATTTAGAAAAACTGCTCACTTTACATCATACAACTTTCTCGTCAGTAGTAAAAGCTTAATCTATTGTAATCCAGGACTGTAATTTAGCAGCCGGACTAATCGCAATAGAAGCCATTGCACAGACTGGCGAGATCTACGACCAGGAAACATACACTGTAGCATCTTCATCGAAGTGTTATATGTCAGTGATATTTTGGACACATAGGTTTTGCCAATAATGTAGGGAAAATGCTGATTTAAAAAAAAAAAATCTTTTCATAAAATATATGGAATTAAACTAAAGAAAATTGATAAAATACGAAAATATATCGTGAAAACAGCAAAATATGTAATATAGTACTAAATATGTAAAAATATATATTGAAAAAATTCGATATTGTGTTAGGAGGGCAATGATTTTCCAAGATTGCAATTTTGAGAACGATAAGTAGAAAGACAAAAAATACGTAATTACATAAAAATCCAGTCTCTAATTATGACAATTTTTAATTTATCCCTTTTATTGTCTAATTATTTTGTATTCATTATACTATGTGTTAATATTTGTAAAGGGTTCATCCCTTGAATAAATAAAACTAAAAATTAAATTAAAATAAATTGAAGAGGTCTGAGAGATGCTCATAAGCCTCAATTTTGAGTTTTTCAAGATGTGAACATGCGACATGTCATCGTCTTCCCAGTCAGGTGTCCATTTTCTTTGCCCTTTGTTGGTGTACATCGGTTTGCGAAACAAGCAAACAAAACAACCCATCTTGAAACTGCATTAGTACGGCTTATGATTATCTTGCTGGTCCCTTCATATTGTATTTTGGTAATTGTGAAGTACTTTCATGCAAGGGCTTCTCTTTTGCTTGAAGTCCCTCCCCAATACTTGTTTTGTCTGTTATAATATTTCTCCAGGAAGTTGCAAGAACTGTCGAATTGAAATTTCGTTTACCACCGCTGTCCTTACTTTTATTAGAAGTATTATGAATTTCTTTTATTCTTTCTATCAGCTGTTTAAAAAGTTTTAAGTTTCCATTTTTTTATGAAGGAAATGTTTTTTCTATATGACATGCCTTAATGCAAAATATTTATTTTTAAGAATTTATCTTAATAGAAGCAGGGTGAAAATGTAGAACTTTATTGCGTGTGAATCGAGCAACTTCAGTTTATTTTATAATTCACTTTGATTGTTTTGGTATCAAAATTTTTCTCATTTCTTATGTAGGTCAACTAATTTCTGTCTGGCTCTTGCATCGAGGCTTCACAACGGTAAGAGTTGCTTGGGAAAGAGCTTCGTCTTCCTGCACTGCCACAAATTCAAGTTACTTCTCTTGCTAGTCAATTGATTTTGGTGTAGGGTTTTTGATTCTGTTGTAGTAGCTTTTATTGATTGTGTACTTATATATCCTTATTCTTCTTTTGTTTTAATATCCCAAACCTTATCATTGTGAAGCACTCCTTTTAGATACATTTTTAAGTATAAAGACCTGACAAAATTCTTTCTACTTTTAGATACATATATGAACATGGCAGTGTCTGTTGGCCTGTAATATGCATTTCATCAAGCTTGAACTCTTGTTGTACCTTTGTTAACTTCAGTGCTTATACTCTGCTTTGAGGAAGTTAAATAAAACTCTTGTAATAGTTTCAACTGACAATATATACAGACATGTCCTAGTGAATTGTGCTGGGAAACATGACTAGAGTGGGGAGGAATAGAATGAAAGAATGAATCAAGGGGAATGAATAGTGAGTGGATAGTAGATTGTCAGCAATCGTCTAAGCAATTAAGTGCTCCTTCTATGCATATGCCTTCATCCCAAGTGTGAAGTAGCAAAGTTAGTAGTTTCTAAGAATTAATGAAGGAATGTATCCTTGTTAAATGACCACCAGCAATTCCGGAAGAAAAGGGTTATGTTTGGTGGCTGATAATGAAGGAGGTTTCTCGTGAAACATTCTTGAAAAGTTGAAATAATTTATCTGTAATGTTCTGGATTATTGAGAATTAAAAATCCAATCCCGAGGACTGAATAGCGTATAAATGCAATCATTTCTGCATCCTTTATTTTCATTGAATGAAAATATTGGGTGGCATTTTTTATGGTATGAATCTGTATCTAATCAGTTTGTATTTCTAAGGGGGTGCTACTGCTTGTTGGGGCATTCTAGAATATTTTAAGCTGTTTATTAAAGTCTTAGATTGTGGATATCTCAACATCAAGTGAAGACAGCACTGGAAAGCTTACAAGGAAATGTGCATAATTGCTACACTAAGTGGCAGTGTATCTTGGGTTCTTGCATCTAGGAATTTCAAGATTCCTGATATTTCAGACTCACTGATTCAGTTACGATTTCTGGATACTTGATGAATGCAGTAATTCTGAGGAATCCCGGTGTAAATGAATGTTAAATTGCATATTTTGAAATTTTGTTTTGAATTTTCATTGTCATTTCCATTAATGAACCCTTCAAGAATCTGCTGTTAGATGACATTCTTTCATTGATACAATAGTTGATTAATTTTCTAACTTTGTGAACTAGCCATCTCTTAAACTAGTGCTTTTCAACCCTTTTGAAATTGCAGCTCTTCAAAAGTATTTTTAACTCCTGTGGTATGTTAGTACCACAGGAGTTAAAATTTATGTAAATAGAAGATCCTCTTATTAAACAAAACTTTTGAAATTATATGACATCAATGAAATTTAATGTGAGAAAAATATAACAAGGGAATGAAAAATAATTTACATTTTCCTGCAATTCATTCTACATGCATTAATGTTCCACAGCATACTTTTTGAATGGTTTTAAACATTCCTGAGGTCTGCAAAAGTTTATTTAGAAGATAAGTAGTTATTAATGGCTTAGCTATCATTTTCAAGTATTCCTTACTTAAATTTCTTTTTTTAAAAAGCCTTTGTTTCTATTAAAGAAAGTGTTTGGGTGTAGCTAATTAAATAATTCATTTTATTAATTTTCTTATCTTCTTCTCCTTTGGGTAAAGTATTGTAATAATACATTAAGAATAATTTCTTTCATGTTCATATTTGATTTGAAGATAATGGTAAACCCGTTGAAAGCTCTTCTCTTGTAATAAAAATATTATAAAAATTCAAATTAAAATAGTAACCCAACTCCTCAATACACCAATTTGTGAGTGTGAGTGCGTTGTCTTGTTCCAGGAATGGCACGAGGCAAGAAGCCAATCCTTTTGAAGAGGAGGAATGGGATGAAGAGGGAGGGGATGCGCTAGTGGACAACGGAGAGCCTGGTGTGCCAGTCAAGGCCCTCTACGACTACGAGGGCGCAGAGTCAGACGAGCTCAGCTTTAAGCAAGGTGAGGCGGAATTGCATTTAGCTCCCAAAAGAAAAGGACTTGCTTTCCTGTCGTAAATCTTGAATAGGGATCATTGGACTCTGTTGAACCCTTCATTGGTTGTTACAATTATTATTTAGTAAAATTCTGTTTTAACATGCCTTGCATGAAATACGGTTTCTCATGCTTGTTTTCCATGTATAAAACAGCCAATTTTTCATTCTAATTAATAGTGTGTGAAACATTAGGAGTCGTCCATAAATTACTTAAAACAAAAGGGAGGAGGATGTATTTGAAGCAACATTACACTGCATTACTTAAGGATGAGGGTTGGGTGGGTGGGGGTTCAGTGTGATGTAACTTTATTAATTGAATCTATTCGATTATGGAAAAAACATTCAAAACTGATCTCGAGTGTATTCTAGAATCTAATTGTGATAGAACTGAAGACTCCCACCCATGCATCATCCACAACATCTACCTGTCCCTGTCTTCTTCTTCTCCTTCTTTTTCTTTTTTCTTTTTTTATCTTTCCTTCCTTCAAAAGTTCTCTCCAGTCTTGATGAATCCACTAATTCTGACAGTCTGTAACATTTAGGTTTTATTTGGCACACTTAATTGAATTACATTTAAGGTGATTTTTCAATTGCAATTCCACTTGAATATTTAAAAAATAAATGTTAACTTTCACTCCTGCATGTTGTGTTGTAGCACATCATAAGTGTCATTCACCACTGTGCTTTTACTGACAGAGCATCGAGTGGATAGTGGTAGCACCAGGGCCAGATCATTTTTTTAAATAATTATTTTGTATTTAAATAAATACTTGATCAATTCTTAACAGTATTTTTTTGTATTAATGCAAGACAAAAACAAATTTTTGATTCTTTTGGTACAGAATTTTTTTAAGATGATGCCAAGCAAGGAATGGGATTGTTATGTCCTCGTGAAATTCATTAGCAAAATGCACGTGTATACCCCATAAGAAACTTACAGAGCGTTCAGTCATGTGACCGGTGTTTTTGACAGCTATTGTTGCCATACCACAGAGATCATGCCAGGGGGCGTGGTTGGTGATTAACACGCAGAAATTATTTGCTTTAATTTCATGAATGTTGGCTAACTTGTCTTAGCACCGTGGAACCACCTACTGTATTGTCATTCCACCAAAGGAAAATGTTTGCGGAAAAATATTTTGTTATAGTGATAGAATAGTGTGAAAATATTTTGAAACTATGTTCAAGATAAAAGTTAAAATTTTCTGTATGTATGCTGTAATTAGTTAATATGTGGAGATTTCCGTACAGAAAAGAGAAGTTTAACTAGCAGGAATTGTGTTATTAGGCAGGCCTTTTGTCTGCTTCGTGACATGGTTCTTTTCGAAAGGCAAGCAAAGCATCTATTAAATTCTTTACAATTGAAAGATATGAAATGGCACAAATACGTGAATCAATAAAGCATGATTTGCATGTACTGAAGTATGTTTAAATTTGTGAAACTGGACTTAGATCAGTAGGTGTAATGACTTGCTTGTATCATGAATACTGCTTGTCTGGCTTGAAGCACCTACATTGTGGTTTAATACTGTTTTATATTGATATATCATTTTATATATTGTTTTTAACAATCTACCTTTTAGTTTTTGCCTCTCAGTCATGACCAGATAAGAGTAGAGAGTGCCACTTGGGCAAAAGTTTAGACGAAGGGAAAATGTATATTCTTACATACAGGTTGTTTCATCAAAGGTGCAGAATTATTATTCTCTCAAAGTCAAAGAAATAAATTACTATTAAGCAACTATGATAGAACAGGTGTTTCAAAAGTGAATGAAAGATTTCTACCTTGATTGTAAGAAACATCCATTTATGTAACAGACAAAGCAGCAGTTCATTCTGTGTTGGTGAGAGATATTTTTCTACAATATTTCTTTTAAGAATGTAAAAAACACTTATTTATGAAATTCATTTCATCTTTTTTTTATAATTGATAATAAAACAGGTATTGCTACTAAACAATTCAGTCACAAAAATAGTTGGTTCAGCATTATTTACATCACTATAAAGAGTAGAGTATGACCTGTATTACAATCAATAGCGTTCAATAATCTTAGTAAAGTCAGTATTACAATTTTAATTAGAACATAAAGTTTGCTAATAGAATGTATAAAAGCTTCTGAGACTGTTGTTCAGAAAAAGGTTATCACTGAAATAAATAAGTTTTGTTGAATTAAATCGTAGAATAACACAATTTTATTTTTTGTTTTTCTTTTGATTTAATTTTTGTCAATATTCTAACTATTTGATAAATCATATTCATTGATGTGGGGAAGATGAAATGATAGAGGAAGCTGGTCATTGAGTTCTGTCTCTCCCCTCCCCTCTATTGTCACTATATTTCACTATAATTCTATCGAGTTGGTGTGGAGCCAGTGCAAAAGATATTGTCAATGGCATCATGATACCACTTTCAATCACAAAGCCACAAGGAAATGAAGGAAGCAATGGAACTGATTGCTATGGAGAAGTAAGTGAATAAATATAAAAATATATTTCCTTGAGATATTTTCCATAAATGTTACTAATATAACATACGGTTCTCATTTATTCTGAACACTTCACTATTTGGCTTCACTTCTCTAATAGTGACTTTATTAGAGTAGGGGGTTGAGAAAATAAAGTAATGTGCAGCATTCGAACTGGAGAAAACCGTTAACTCAATTTTGAGTTTTTTTGGTTGGGGGGGGGGGACTGTGGTACCAGTTGGTTTTTAGCAAATATTTTTATCTTCATCTAATTGGCCATGTGTTTGTATCTGGGTATGAGAATGTTCTCTCAATATCTCTCTGAAAATAAATATTATGTAGTTAGAAAGCATGTGATCCTGTAATGGTTTGTTGGTGATGGCAGTTATAGTAAATCATGTAATATAGTAAGGAATAGTCATAACTGGATTTTATGTAATTCAATTTTTCTCTTATGTCTTTAATTATTTCTAAAATTAATTTAATTTTTTTTCTGCTAAACATCAACTGGTACAAAACCTGTAGGGGCATTTTTATTATTTTTTTGTAAGATAACTAGTCTTTGAATTTAGTCATTTCTTGCAATTACTGAATCCTTCCTCATGTGTGCATGAATATTTTCATTATTTATTATGCATATTCCCATTAATTACAGTATTGAGATGTATATTTTTCAGAAGATATAAGTAGTCACTTCATTAAATCTGCTGATGTTAACTACCTTTGTAAAAAAAAAAGTAATTAAAAAAAAATACTAATTCTTTTTTAAGGAAGAACTTTTTCAATTATGTGAAGTTAATTTTAGATGAGTATGAATGTGCATTGAAAATATATTCTGACAACGTATACCATATAAAACAAAAATTAATTCAGGTAATAGAAAAATATTATTCCTTTGAATAAAAAAGAATTAGAAATGTAGATTTAATGAAAAGAAAAGATTTATCTTTTGAGGAGTTTAATACTTATGTATAAAATAAGTATCATGTGACATCTGAACACAATATGAGAGTAAAAGTTATCAAATTATGCTGTTAGGTCAGGTTTGATAACCAATCAAATTATTCACTGTGGTAGTAATATGTGTATTGAAATCAAGTTTAGAGTCGAAAATCTCTCCAAGATCTCTGATGTTAGAGACTGCTCAGGTTTCACCATTTATAAAATATGGGACGTTCACAACATTAGGTTTCCGGGCAAAGGTCATTGCACAACATTTGTCAGTGAGGAGTTCCATTTTATTTATAGAACACCACTGCGAGAAGGCAGAGAGACCCTCTTGTAAGTGGTGGGCATCATTAAAGTCAGTAACCTTGGCATAAACTTTGGTGTCATCTACATACAATAAGATTTTATTATATTTGATAACAGATGGCAGATCATTAATGAAGATATTGAACAAAATTGGGCTCAGATGGGAGCCTTGGGGACACCAGAACTAACTATAAATGACTGGGATGCATGGTCATGGACAACAACATACTGGCTTCTGCCAGAAAGATATGAGCGTATCCATGACAGGAGGGGATCATTGAAGCCTGAGTGTCATAACTTGTCAAGCAGCAAATCATGATTAACACAGTCGAAGGCCTTGGCAAAATCCGTGTAAATAGCATTGACTTGAGAACCGGATTCAAATGCTTTAATAATATAGTTTTTTAATATAGCTAGATTAGTTGTAGTAGATCTATTGTTTGTAAAACCATGTTGGTAGTCTGAAATAATTGTGGAAAAGTGTGGTGCCAAAGCATTAACTACAAGTTTCTCAAAAAGTTTTGAGACAGCACTGAGAATGGAAATAGGCTGATAATTTGAAATGTCACTTTTGTCATCTTTCTTGAATACAGGGACCACTTTACTAGTCTTTCCAAGCTGTGGGGAAAATCCCCAGATCTAATGATTGGTTAAAGATATAACATAGTGGTGGTGCCAGGGCAAATTTGCATTTGCTTAGAAAAACTGTTGGGGATCTCATCTGGACTGGCACTTTTAGAAGAGTTCAAATGACTTAGAGCAAGAAGAATTTCAGATAATGTGAAATTGATATTGCTGACCATAGAATGTTGGAGGTCAGCGGTGGTAGTTGGAAATAGTTGGTACTTTTCTCAATAAATAGTATTTATCAAAATTACATCTTCAAAGAAGGGTCATGATTAATTTTTTGAAAATACGAGTAGTTTTTTATAATTTCATGACAAACATAATAGCCCGCTGCAAATTTACTACGCTTCAGATATCTGGATGCATTGTAAATTAGAATTTGCAATTTTGTTTATTATTTCTTTGTTTGTTTTTACATTTGACCTTTTGTTATACATTTATTTATTTATGTGGAAACAGCAACTAGCTGATGTACACATATCTTGTACAGAATGATCGATACTTAATAATATAATATAATAATAATAATATACATGAGTTAGTTTGTGTTGTAATATTTATCTAGCGAGGATCTGAAAGAGACACTATTCTTCACTACAAAGTCCACTTAGAGAGCATTCTATTGGTTCACAATCCGATTTGCAATGAAGTGTGTTCTTGGTCCATTTCTCGTTCACTCCTTAATCAGCTTTGTCGTGTGTCCTCGCAGTCTGGGATTCCAAGCTGGATTAAATATTGTACCCAACCAGGGGGCATCTTACATCCCATTTAATATTTTATAAGTTTTAATTAGATCACACACTCTCTCTCTCTGTTTTTTGTTGTTGTTGTTTTGTTTTCTGTTTTTTTTTGTTTTGAGGGCTAGCAAGCCCAATTTCTTACATCTCTCTTCATATTGTACGTTTTTAATAGCACTTGGAATCTTGGTTGCCACCCTTTGTCCTCTTAAGTTCTTCTTGTCTTTCTCGAAATGCTGTGACCACACTACACTGGCATATTCTATTATCGTTCTTATAAATATACAGAAGATCTTTTTAACTGTTGACGAGTTGAAATTTGACTTAATTTGACTTTCCTATTTAAGATTTTGTGTTAAAATCACACCCAAATCATTTTGTTGATGTGTCTCTGCCAAACGTGTCCTATTCATGAAATATGGAATTTTTGGATTATTTTTTCCAATATATAATGTTACACATTTATCTGGGTTTAGTGGGAGCATCCAAGTTTCAGACCAATTTACCACGGCTTGAAGATTTTATTGCAACTCAGCGTGCAATGTCAAGGGATTGGCAAAGAGTTTGGTATCATCTACACAGCAGTTCCAAGTCAAAGACAATTCATTTCCAAGATCACTGGTGTATAATATGAACAGCAGAGTTCCTAGGACAGAACATTGAGGGACTCCACTAGAAACTACTCTGGGTGTTGATAGGTATTGTCCAATCCTGACTTGGAAAGTTCTTTTTGCCAGAAATTCTCTTATCCACCCAAGAATTTTCCCTTATATCCCCAAAGAAAACAGCTTGTGTAACAAGCACCTACGTGGCACCTTAACAAAGGCCTTAGCAAAATCCAAATAAACTACATCCATGGGCTGGCCCATATCTACAGCTTTCGTCCGTACATCCAATAATGAGACCTGGTACAAAGCCATGCTGTTCCTTTGGAATTATGTTGTTCTGGCATGGTCTTGAATCCTTGCAGTATATATGGCCTTGCATACCACACTGATGAGACTTATGGGCCTGTGATTCCTTGGATTTTGTTTGTCTTCCTTCTTGAAAATCAGGGTGACCTTTTTGAACCTTCTTGAAAATCGGGGTATCCTTTTTCCAGATATTAGGTAGGGTTTGTGTCTAGAGATTGTTTGTATCTAGAGACAATTTTTAAGAAAAATTGATGGGATCCCATCAGGACCCAAAGCAAGTCTGCCTTTAGAGTATATAAAATCTGAGTAGTTTCGATATTGTTGAAGGAAATACCTTTGAGAGTTTCGGTGTACCTTCTTTCAGTTGATAGTAGTTAGTTCATTTACACATTAATCTTTAAAGAAATTATTTATTTTCAAATATTTGAAATAAAAATTGCTAGCTCTTTAAGGGATTATCGACAATGCTGGGAATACAGCAATTGAATTCCATACTGCTGTCGCAAATTTCTGTGAATTACATGTCATTGTTGTGACTTAATAGAGCTGTATGGTATCAGGCTTATTTTCCCAACACAAGTTTACTAACCTTTTGTACTATATTTTTAATCAGTTGTGGAATTCCCTAGTTTTGACAACACTATGATGGAAACTGAGTTGTTTGCTTCTTGGTTGAATTGGACATTTTCAATTAATAGCTAAGATGCTATTAAGGTGGAAAGTGCAATATTTCAATCCTACGTAGCTGTTTCCAATAATACGAGAAAGTATGTGCTATTGTAGCACCACTACTTTATTCCTTTGACAGTTTTTTGTAGAACATCATAAAATTCATCCAAGTCTTCATTCCGGCCCTCTTCTGGTGCTTATACTCTAATGACCAACATATATCCTCTGATTTTTAAGTCTAATTGTAATAATTCTTTCTTTTTACAAATGTATGAGAGTGTATTAAATTTTTCAATGTTTTCTTTATTAGAATTGCGACTCTTGCTTTTTTTTTTTTCTCAAAGGACTTCTTCACGTGTCATGTAGTATCCAATTCAAGTGAGCCTCTTAATTTCTTTTTTGTTTCCGATATAATGGCCAAATCAATAATTTGTAAGTTTAATTTTCTAATTCAATCTCTGTGCATGTCAATCCTGTGTACATTTCACGTAGCCAGTTTAAAAATGTTCCTGTTCCAAATCGTTTGTTCATTTTCATTGCCAGAGTTGCCATATGATCCGTTTGGCATGTTCTTTGGAGAATCTGAGTGCAAATGAATGCCCTCTGGAGGGGCTACCAATGTCTCGCAGAGTGAGATTGGAGCATTCGATGATTGCTCCAGAGGGGGTTGCCTCTTCTGCTTGTTCCTTGTACCAATACAACTGTTGAGGTCTTTGCTGTGACTGTAAGCCTGTAAGGGGCCCTAACAAGGTACCACCAGCCAGGCCCAGCTGGACCAAGGTCTTTTAGAGGTGTTACTCCTCTATCCCTCCTCCTTCCTCACATCTTGCAAACAATATTCTCTTAATAATTAATTCACCTCAGTCGATAATAAAAGCTCTCATGGGTGAAAACAAATACTCTATTTATTACACGAGTAATGGATATAAAAACGATATTATAATGCCTCTTGCATGATTATTGTTATGAAAGAGAAACCTCATTTTGTAAGAATATTATATCAGGGAAGAAAATTAAAGATTTCCATTTGTTTCAAGCGAAGAATATTGCATACTACCTGAAAATCTATTTTTAACTTGAATCACCAATTTTGGCATCAAAAGCAGCTAATTCAACTATGCTAAGACAAATACAGTATTTAAAATAATTGATATCATCTTCCAGGAACGTTTGAGCAATAATCTAGAGTAGTTGTAATGTATCCCATATGTGATAAGTTTGCTGAAATTAAATATTTCATTTAATTGGTAATTATATTTCTTATCAGTCATACAGCATAATGTGAAATGTATTTAACTTTTTCTTTCTATATTGCAGGTGATGTTTTTGAAAAACTTGAAGATGAAGATGAACAGGGGTGGTGCAAGGGAAGAAAAGACGGACGAGTAGGACTGTACCCTGCAAATTATGTTGAATTAGTGGCTCAGTAATTAAATATCTGTGACTGAAATATGTGATGTGTTTCCTTGTTGCATGTCATAGCCCAGTTACTATGCAAAATGAACAGAGATGACCAAAATATTAATACTCACAAATGAAGGATTGGAATCTTCCTGTATACTTATGTACTTTATGAGTAAATGTAAGTTGGAGAATGTGAAGAAGTGAGGAACAACACCCAGGATGTAGTTATAGAAGTGTTTGACCTGTCTTCCGATTTTGCTCACCCTTCTTCCATTCAACATTCAAGTCTAGGTACAATGGGAGATAGTCTGAC
The DNA here is from genome assembly GCA_031308135.1 of Acheta domesticus. NCBI lineage: Eukaryota > Metazoa > Arthropoda > Insecta > Orthoptera > Gryllidae > Acheta > Acheta domesticus. The sequence goes on from JAHLJT010002406.1 coordinate 192,502,285, forward strand.
CTAAAACACCTCACCCGCATGGAAAATATCAAAATAAACTTGTGGGCATGAACGTATTATCATAAGCCGTATCTGATCGTTGACAATGGACATGGAGAGAAACAATCCTTTGAGAATGACACAAGAAGTTCTGACTTGCTTTGTATATAATGTGTACGATTTGTGTGTTTCTTGCCATAAGAGAATTATTTTCAACCAATTTTTTTAAAATTTTTCTTCAAAAGAATTTATTTGAATGAGATTTTTTTATTTTTGTTAAAATACACACTAGCACTTACAAGTGTTATTTTTATTCCAGATAATGTTAATATGAAAATGTAAGGAGTTGTAAACTTTCGTGTCATATCTATTTATAATATTTGCCTATATTTAAATCATTATGAAAGAATAGCATGGCAACAAGCTTTGCGTCTACATTCTGATTTCTATTTGGATGAGGCCTAAGACATTGACTAAATAGTTCATGTGGAATTAGAAATAACACATGAGCAGGAAATGTTGAAGTATAATTTCGGAACCTTCCTGTGTCAGCTTTGTTTTGTAGGGTCATACACAGCACATGGCCCTGCACTGAAGACTATGGTCATCTTCTTTATGTAGAAATTGTTCCACATGTTCATTTTGCAACTTGGGGCAACAAGGATTAAAAAGTGAGAACTGTGAAAAGCAAGTGAGAAAGAAAGTGTGTTTGCTAAGAGACACTCATGTTAAAGTATTGTATTAAATAAAATTCCTACATTAATGGAGAACTGAGGAAGGCTCCTTGTGTTCTTGCATCAGTGTTTGATACTGCTACATACCAGTCTTTAGTACCAATCTACTCTACACAGGATCACTGTGCTATCGAGTTGAGATGTTCCCTAGATTGAAATTTAATTTAATTGCTCTGCTGTGTTCAGGATTTTTGCTTGTGTAGAACATGTCTGTAACATATAAGTACTCTTAATAGTTTTCTTCTGTAATTATTATTTGACAAAACAAGTAATTGAAACTTCTAGTTCAACCATGTTATATGTTTCTATATATAAATATACTTCACATATATAAAAGAAAGCAAGGCTGTACATACAATTCTGTCTAATAGCAATTAGTTCTCTTCAATTACTTGTTTTGTTGAATCAAGCATTATTCTACAAACTTTTACTGTACGTTATCTCTTGTTTATATGTTTTTTGATTTTATAGATTTTTTTGTGGGAATGTAAATGGTAATAGTTCATTGCATGATGTAGTAAGAAAATTGACGTACCCATTACACTATATTTAATGTACATTTTCCCCTATCTGTCTCTTTACCTCTGAATACTGTACTTCTGAAAAGCTAGTGAATGTTTGTATTTTGAGAAATGTAAATTCTCTAGAGTACTTCTTCAGCAACTTGATAGCAGTGAAATTTGTGTTGATGCAATAATGTAGGAAGAGGGGACTTGTAGTTATGTACAAAACTCAATAACAAAGTCATGGCTAAATTTTATTATTTTTGTTATATACCTTATTGTTCTTTTAATTGCCTTTCCTTTAGTGGTATTGTTTTGCATATTTCAAGTCTAAATCAAACAGCAAAAATAGCTTGGTAGTCTAGAAGAGGGTTGTCTTAATTAAAAACAAAATAAATAAATCTTGTTTGGCCCTCCTTGCACCATTTAAATACTAAATATCTGATAAATCAAATTATGCATTCATCCGTGATCATGATGTGGATGATTATCATTTCATCCACAAATATCTTCCAAAACAGTGCAAAAACCTGGTTTTATATATTAGATTGTTATTATGAAGACATATGATAACGTCACAAGACGAAAGACTTATTTCTTTTCTAGTCACATTGTTGTCCACAAAACTAAAAAAAATAAGGAAAGCATTTTCTCTCGTTACCTAAATTAAGTTGTTATATTTAATTCAAAGTTTATTGCTTACATTTACAAAATATGTGGTGGGTAAGTATAAAACTAGTTTCATTGTATTTCGTATCTGTTCTGACAATGGCTACCCTAATCTAGACCACTAAAGTTGTCATGTTATAGCATTTTGTGACACATTTGTAATGCATGTTACATTACTATTGTATATAGTATTCAAACCATTCATATTAATAAATGACCACACAGCATGTTAAATCCCATGAAAGTTGCATATTTCATTGACATGCTTCTGCATAAATATATTTTGACAAAGTGCTTTATTAGCAGAGAATTAATTACTAAAGTAAGAAGATTTGTATTGAATCCTCTATGTATGAATCAAGAAATTTATGTGAGTTTAGGAATTTCAGAATACCAGGAAATAGAACTATATTTCTATATTGATGGTACATTCCATCAACTGACTTTATTTTTACATCTTTCTAGATATTGCTGTATTCCTCTGAAGCCATGGAGTAAACCACTATGCTGTGTCTTTATAAATCCTCAACACAATGTGTAGTGGTAACTGCATTGGAATTATATTCACCACAATGAAGTGTTCAACTTTTGTTTCAATTTGGAAATTGTTATATATAATTAGAAAGCTTCTGATATACTAATGTTTGTTAAAATTATATTTGTGGTACAAAATCATTTATTTCTCAACCAACAATCAAAATATTTTGACAGAGTAAGATAACTGAGTGAAATGTAAATAGAGTGGCAGCTCTGTTAATGGCCAATCAGGGTCATTTCAACATTCAATATTTATTTACACTAAATATTAGAAAGAGGAAGAAATATTGAGATTGGTTGGTTGGAAAAATGATTATTGATTTCAATTAAGAATCTGTGATGGAAATAAAAATTGTTGTGTTTAAAATTTTTGCAGGCTGTATGCATTGGTTGTGCAAGATTTTATAATAGTATATTTAATTTTTCATGAGTATTGCAAAATACACATATGTTCTTCAAAGCTTGTAAATATATTTAAACAACAGTACACCTTGCACACATATGAAGAGAAAGTTGACGAAAAGGATATGGAAATTTGATTTGTGAATTGAATGATAATTTTTATATACCTTTGTTTTGTTTTGATTTACATTTTTTTCTTGTTCAAATGGTATGTAGTAACAAATTTGTGTTCTTCTCAAGAAGACATTTTTTAACTTACAAGATCATTGAAGTGTGATTAGAGTGAGATTTTCCCTAGTGGATGGAGAGTCCATTCAGAAATAATTATTTACAAGGCAAGTTTTGTTTGTGAGACATTTAGAAGCAAAGTAGGGTCTCACATGGAGGGTTCTATGTAATTACTTGAATTAATTTTGATTTCAGATGAGGAAAATAAAATATTTTAATACAACATAAGATCTACAGTCAACTAGTTTCTGTACTAGTTCCAACAGATCACATGGCCAAGGAAGGAAAAATTAAGGCACAAGATGAAGTTTATATGAATTATTTACACAATTAGCTTGAGCCAAAAATTTAAAAAAGTAACATTATAGACATTAATTTGTGAGATTTTACAGTGATAGATAATAATAGTCAAAACTTCCTGGCCTGAGTAGTTGGTAAATTGGGCAACACCATAATGTCCACGAGATTGTCATTACTGCTCAGTACCTGTTCTACCTCTTTAAGTAACCATTTTGAATACCATATGTTCTTGAATATACCCTGACCTCGAATATTACCATGACCTGCCACATTATAAAAATCCGAAGAATAAACCATACCTCTGTGTAACCATGTGCAACATGCTGCAAGTTCGCGGTACTGACCTTGACGCGAATATTACCTGCACCCCAATTTTCAGCCAATAATTTTTGAAAAATATATGCAGGTTGCAGTATATGCAGTATTTACAGTACTATTCAATACATTTCGTTGCATGGCCAATATGAAAATTACTAATGCTTCTGATAAAATCAAATTATTGCACAGTAGAATTCACAAAGAAGTTTTATTTAGACCCTCAGTCGGGGATAAAATGCTCAAGAGTGAGTAGAAAAATCTGATTTCCAAATGACCAGGTCTTTTGTAATCTTTTGGGGAGGGAAAATGCTGCACTCAAAATTAAGAAGTTTAAATGTTTGGAAAATAAGACATTTGTTCATTTTTAAAGCCATAAAAAATGCATGACTTCTATTCAATGTGTGCAATGTGTTAGACAAAACATAGTGCTAAAGAGAAAATGAGCTACAGTTAATACGCTAAAAAAACTGAATTGGTCCTTCCTTTTACATTTACCCAGGGCTGGAATTAAATTCAATGGGGACCATCTTGTCATTATTGTATTAGGGCTCACCTTTAGAAAAAAATCCTACATGGTTACAAAAAAGTATTAATTACGAAAGAATAATAATTATAGTAAATTACATCATAAGGTGAGAAAGTCAACCTTTTCATGACGAGACTGGAGAGTAAACCTGCTGAGGCTGGCTTGCCTTTCTTGAAATGGAAGTTAATTTGGAAATAATGGAAACTGTGCTCAATATATTAGAAGCAGCAAGGGCTGCAACTTTTGACATGTTTACATTAAAATCAAAAGATAACACGTGAAAGAATGTAGGGTATTTTGTAAGTGGCGAGATGCGAGAGGGATAAGAAATGTCACAGAAAACATGCTTCTCCCATTTTTTTTGCGAAATGAATGGAAAGGTCCATCAAAGAACTCTATTAGATTATTCAATTATCATTAATGTAAATTGTTTCAAATAAAATATCAATTGATAAGTGCATGTTTTAAATGTATTGAAAGCTAACTCAACATGTTTTGACATGGAACCTTTGCTATGTGGCTTGCTGAAAGTAGTTTGTTTCTTAGCTGTGCACATGTTGTGGCTTGTGCCCATACTCTCTGTTTGTGACAAGTAAAAGTGTTGTGTATGTAGACAAACGAGATCTACAACAGGTTAACAAAAACTCACCTGTTTGTGGCTGAAAGCCACAAAATTTTATTGAAATGCAAAGTTCCTTGGTTCTTCATGGGCAGCAGTTACATGGTGAAAAGATGGTGACAGTGGAGTCAAGAAATAGTTATTTACATAACAAGTTCTCTAAATTAGTCTTTAAGGATGAGGCATGTTCTACTGACAAAACCCCTCCTCTGCTCGCGTACAACTGTATAGTCCCACATGTGGAATCGTCTTGTGAGACAGTACGTTGCATGTGGAACTGGATGTGAACAAGTACTTTATCTACTACAATCATTCTCCTCTATTTGAGAATATGCGTTATGAAGTCTTATAGTTTTCCAGTTTTCTTGAGATTGCAGCGTAGTTTCAAATGTATTTACAGCGGTTAATTCCAATTGCAGTTTGTAGTAACACTTCATTCTGGGCTCCTCCTCAGCTTTGCAATTATATATAGAGTGAGTAGTGTCGTCTTCTTCTTTGTGTCACACAACATATTGGGCTTTCAGCCATTTTGAACATGTAGAAATACTTGTTGAAACATCCGTGTGCTGAAAATGCTTGCAATAAACGGTAATCCATTCGCTGCTCTGCTTTGATATCATCTAACTGCTTAGTTGTTGGTGGGCGCACTTGTTGATTATTATTTCCTTCTGGAGCTAGAACACTCGATAGGGGGTATAATGCCCAGTACTGCGGCTGCATTGTCTACAGTCTCCTGAAATTATCCGTGGTGCCATCCTTCTCGAAATCTGTAAATATTTCTTTTGTGTAGGCTCTTTTATAAGCCTCAGCCCACACTGGTGTGCTGGAGCATACACCATTCTCAAGTGTTCTGCGCAAGATGTCAATCTTCATTTGCTTTCGTTGGGCCCTCCTGAGTAAAGCGTAAATCTGGAGAGGTTTGCACCAGTCTGCTGCCTTATCTGCCATTTTTATAATATGAGGACCAAAGCTTAATATCGAATCAATCTTGACACCAAGATATGTTATTTGCCATTTCCAACTTCTTTGCTCATCTCCCAGGTAGATCACCTGGGGACAGAATGCTCTCCAATGTGTAGTCAATATGGCTTCTGGTTTTGCTACCACCATCTGAAGCTTTCTTATATCCAACCATCTTTTCACCCTCAATAGAGTTTCATCGGTCTTAATTTCCAATAGTTCCTCGTTATCGTTATGGCATATTATCAGTGTATCATCAGCAAAACTAATGTATTGATAGTTCTTCAGAAGCTAAATGTTCAGTAGATCATTGTATAGCACATTCCACGGAAAGACACTCAGTGTCGACCCTTGTGGGACACCACAAATCATATCTTCCTCAATCCTATGTTCATTATTTATTTATTGACAGGTTGTATAAATATGCAATAGTTAACATGACTTACATGTGTCACTACTTCGCGAGGTAATAAACCGTGTGCAAAACCTGAATACAATCGTAGTTACTTAACCCTTCGATGCACGGTGCTCGGATTTTGCGACTTTACACTTAGTGGGCCTCAGAGGCCCGGTCTGAATAAAACACTAATTTGGGGCTGGGGTGAAGAAGTAATGAAGGCAATGATATTTATTATTCAATAAACTTCTATTTTAAACTTTTAATGCAAAATAAGGAATTTTACATGTTTCTTTCTCAAATATAGCACAAGACTGTTTTTTAGTGTTTGTTTTGCACATGAAGCACTCTGATTGTGTTTTTCTTTTTCGAAGAGGCATAAATAACATCTGGAAAGAAAGTAATGCCCTGAATAGAAAGAATTCATAACAATTCTACTACGATATTAACATATTTTTTGAAGATTACGAACGCATTCAAAGCACCAATGTCAAACTTGTCGTAAAATAACATCATTGGTCATTGACGAGTATGCCTTCATGATGTGTAATTGTCGACTTTTTGATCTGTGAGGTCAACTGTAATCTTTCTTTTGAAATAGGCAAGAATAATTAATGGTTTCTTGTTTGTTGTTATTTGGTCTTTGTCCTGATGAATTGTGCTAAGAAGATAAATAATGTTGTTTGGACTTGTATGATATAAACGTTTTTTCTATTGTGTAATTTTAGAACATAATTATCTACCGTTATAATCTCACAGTTCAAATGGTATTTCCTGTGTGTTGGCTCATAATGTTAGTTTCTTCTCAATCAGAAATTCACCCAGGAATATGCACGTAAAAAGTTATCACTAGAAACTCAGAAAAGTTATCAGTGATTATCATTTTGAACAAAACTGGACTTTCAATAAGTACATTTAAAATATTTATTGAACGGAACCTACAAACATTTGATACTATTAACATATTCTAGTGTACCACGCGAGGCTTTCCTTAGAGAATATTACCCGACTGTTTCACCGTTTACGCGGAGAAACAAGAAAATGCTCCGCGCAGGAGACACCGCCGTCTGGTTTCGTAGCGGCCGGTTTGAATCGCGCCCGGGATTTTTAAACTCAATTTTTTTTAACTCAATAGCTTCAGCCCAAGCCTTGCTTTTCACTATGAGACAAATCTGCAAAAGAAACTAGTTCACCCTCTGGCAGAATAGCAAAAATGTCGTTTACTTGCAAAAGAAACAAAATTGGTCGTAATACAGTTCCTTGAGGGACTCCACATTTAAGTTTTTTCTTCTTTTTCTTTTTCATCAGCTCTGACTTAGTTGATTTTGACAATTTGCTTTCTGTCAAATAGGCAACTTTTAAATAATTTCAAAGTTAATCCTCTTAAATCCCAATGTATATAGAATTCTTTTTTAGTGTATGTACATATCGCAAAAATTTCGTAGATAATAGAATTTTCTTATAGAACCTCTTAAATATTTTTGTATACTCATTATATGATTTTCCCAAGTCATTTTATTATCAATTATTATTCCTAAGTATTTGAAATAGTTAACTTTCTCAATTGTTTCACGTTTGCATGTCAGCTTTTGATTACAAGTAAGATCATGGAACTTAATATTACATTAATTAAAATCAGCAAATCCCATATTCATGTATTTAGTTTTCCTTAAGTTAACACTCATTTTGTTATTGTTGCACCGTTTTTGAGAATCATAAGACTGTCTTCAATATCATTCCAAAGTTGTTCGTTATTGCGGGAAAAGGTAAAAGCAATGTCGTTATTGAAAGCTGTTATTTTCCCTGGTAACTGAATTTTCAAGATGTCGTTAATGAATATGAGAAAGAGGATCGCTGATAACACTGACCCTTGCGTCACGCCTTTTTCGACTACACCTGAATTACTGTAACAGTTACCTATTACCTATCCAGTTACCTATCACTAGGTAGACTTCGTGAACACGGCATGGTAGACTTCATGAACACGGCGAAGTCTCTTGTAGACTTCGTGAACACGGCATTTCGCTTCTTTCTCGATCGTGCCGCTAGATCTTGCATGAACGCCAGCACCTGGCCAGCACTGCTCGATACGGACGCGATCAAATAATCTTTGGTGAAGACAGACCCTACGCGCCAAGAAGTAAAAACCCCAGTATAGACGTATAAAAAAAATTGTATTTTAGGGATTTTTGAAAAATCGAAAGAATACATTAAAATGGCTTTTGTCATGTTATTCTGTGTATTTAGTGCTATTCGTACAAAACGTTTAAAGAAAAAAATGTGGTCATATTTAAGAAAATCTTGTTTCTAATAATTCTTAATATTATTTCACTTAAAATCGCACGAAAATTACTATTATATTTTAAAAAATGTATATGACATTAATTAAGGAACTAATTGTTGAGAACCAAATTAATTTGGTTCTCAACTTATATTTCAAACGTTTGCTATTTTTCAGAATGAGTAAACAGTGAAAATCGGACCTCAGCCATTTTTACGGTGTATTTCACTGTAATCTTACAAGAAATTTAAAGGAAAAATTTTGAAAATATCTCAGGAACTTTGTACATAGTATCTTCAATATTTAAAGAATGCTTTACAGAATCTGGGTTTCAAGGAAGTTAAGATTGAACAGGGAGTATTCTTTTTGGCAAAAATACCAAGAATAGTTCAGGCATAGACTAAGGATGCTTACTCTATGATTCAGGCGCTTTACTCTATGGTTCAGGCGCTGGTGTTGTTCACCGACGAACGGACAGGCGTTTTGGGGAAAGAGAAAGAAACTACGATAACACCAGTATATCTCGAAATAACTTTTCCGCAGCCTTGTGGAATGCACTTCAACTTTTCTCTAGAGATGGCCCCAGAGAGGAGAGATACAATAGAGGAGAGATACAAGAGAATATATCTCTCCTCTATGAGATGGCCAGAATGACGTCACAACGTTTGGCGGGAAAGTGTTGGATGGCAATCGCTGTGCGCGTAGCGATTCCTAGAGAATTAGAAAGATTGTGGCTGTATTATGCGTCTGCCGAGGTTTGTGTTTCATATCACATTTGTTATTTACAATATTTGTTGTATTCTTTCGGATTATTGTGCTGAATTCAAATTTTGATGGTTGAATTTCACTATCGAGGCACGCGTTTAAAATATTATTTACAGTATCCCCGAAGATTTTAATGCTAGCATTTTTAATCGAACGTATTTTCAAAATCTTTTACTTGATAAGTTGTAATGAACAAATGATGCCGCTTGCGATACAATTATCACTTATTGCTTCATATTAAAACTAGTGGAGCTACAACAGCACACTCTTTCCCGTGTTATTAGAAATATCATTGAAATTTTGCACTTTCTGCGCTACTAATATCTTAGCTATTATTTGAAAACGTCCAACTCAACCAAGAAGCATCCAACTCAGTTTCCATCGCAGTGTTTTCAGAACTACGTGAATTCTACAACTGAAAATGCGAAACGGAATTTCATTGTTGCATTCCCTGCATTGTCGATATTATGAGGGGTAGTCATTTTTATTTCAAATATTTGAAAATGAATACTTTCTAAAAGATTAATGTGTAAATGTATAACAAAGGGTCGAATGTGGGGATAGGTTAACAGGGCTTGGTCAGGTGTTAGGCCCGCAACGGACTACGCCGAGGAATGTTTCCAGAAATGTGCGACGAGAAATGTGGAAAATCGAAACAAGGGACTCTTATGGACCCCCACACACCTGAAAGAGTTTCCTTGTTCGCCTCTGCGGAGGCGAAAGAGTTCCTCGCTCGAGTCGGTCGGCGTGCGAGTTTTCTCGGACACATTTCTACTCCTTCACTTGTTATACGACATTTGGGCGTTCGCTGCCGCAGAAAAACACCAAACCACGAAGTCTACAAGGTAGTAGACCTTGCTTGTAGACTACAAGCTTGTAGTCTTCGTGCACCAAACAGTGCATAGAACTGAGTGAGGTTATAACGTTTGGCAGTAAAAGATGCGATAAACTACCAGTTTTTTAATTGTTTTCTTGAATTTTCTCTTCAAACGGAAATGAACACGTAAAAACTTGTATGGAAGATATTCTTATTTGTGTGAAATACGCTAATAATGAGTAATATAAAAATAAAAATTTGAAGCAAAAAACTTGAAAGGGTATTTTGAAAGAATTGAATTAATTTATTACTTTTCTTAATTGGTATTTATGAATGAATTTATTAATTGTGAATTTTATTATGAATAATTTTATCATTATCTATTCATTATTCAACCAACAAATATAGTAAACCAGAGCGTGGTAGAGATTACGGAGTTCAATAAAATTTGCTGATGTACAACTTCTCCCTTATACGTCACTTAACTTCTTGTTTTTTTACATTAAATAATGATTTGTATGCAATGTAGTAGTGTGTTTCTCTCTAGGTTCGAACTCGTTAAACAAATGGTTTACGATTATTGTAACAAAACAAGGATATCACGAGTAAAAATTACACAAGAGCATTTAATAAAACAAGAAATGGGATTCTCAGATGATCTCATATCTACAACTGCTGCCATCACTCTCGGCTTGTGGCACATAAAGGCATTTCGAGACATCGAATAACCTCTTTGTAGTGTGTGGACGCAGCCGGCTTCTTTCCACATTTCTCGTCGCACATTTCTCGCAACGCATTCCTCGGTGTAGTCTGTTGCGGGCCTTAACCTGCCTCCACATTTATAATTATGGTTGATAAGCATTCTTCATAAAAGGTCGAATGTAAGAAACGAAGAAAGAAATAATATACAAAATTGCAAATTCTAATTTACGTCGCTTCCAGCTGTCCGAACCGCAGTAAATTTACAGTGGGCTATTATGTTTGTCACAAAATTGTAGCAAAACTACTCGTATTTTAAACAAACAAGCCTGACCTTATTTGAAGATGTAGTTTTGATAAATATATTTCATTGAGGAAAAAAATTGTATTTTCACAATTGTAGTTGTAAGAAGGCGCCGAAAACGAAGCGCAGTCAATTCCGAGCGGGGTATTATGTTTGTCAGGAAATTATAGAAAAACTACTCATATATTGAAAAATTCAACAGGACCTTATTTGAAGATCTGTTTTGATGAGTATATTTCTTTAAGAAAAACAATTGTATCTTCACAATTGTAGTTGTTGAAAGACGCCGAAATTATTTTAATTTTTTAAATTTTTTGCAAAATCGGCATTTCAATGAACGTGGAACCGGCAGCATTCTCTGAAGATTTCTTTATGCTATCTAAGGTCCAAATTTAATCATAAAACGTTGTGCGGTTTTTAAAAAAAATGGTTTAAAGAAAATAAAAAAATTGTTTAGGTTTGACACAAATTTTCGAAAAAATACTTGTTTTTGAAAAATTGAACATGACCTTTCTTTGAAGACCCGTTTTTATAAACACATTTCATTTTTTTAAAACAAAAATTGTGTCTTCATAATTGTAGTTGTAGGAAGGTGCCGAAAAATCAGAGTTTTCAATCAACATGAGACTTTCGCCATTCTCTTAAATGACCTTTAGACTATCCAACTATAACATTTAGTCAAAATTGTTGGTGCCATTTCTTTGAAAATTTTGAAAATGTTCCAAGGGCTTGATGTAAAGTACCTCCCAAAATTAAAATATCAATTTCAAATTCAAGGGGCCGCGAGATCAGCCAAATCGATCGGAGAGTATCACTTTTGGAGAAAATCGGCTGAACGGTTTAGTCGCTAGCGTTGTTCATAGATGGACGGATGGACAGACGTATTGCTTTCAATTGGTTTTTCGGTATCAAGGACCCACACAATAGGGATTCTGGTTGCACCATGTGTTAGGAGATTTTTTTTCTTAATTTAGCAACTGGATTTATCCACTTTTTCGTTACCAGGGCCCTGTAATAAGCTTTTTTCTGCCGAAAATCCTGTTTTTTCGCACAGCATTATATAACTTTCGCTATACTATACGTACGTATAGTATACGGGAAAGTAAAAATAACCCTGGTGGCAGTGGCGGATCCAGGGACGGGGGCATGCCCCCCCCCCAGGCCTAGGGTTTTCGTTTGTTACCTTCCTTTATTTGACTAAATTAGTTTAAATTTATGTTAGAACTATGTGATTATTTAAAAAAGAATATTGTATAGTACGTATACACTACAGAAACAATATACAAAATAATAACAAATGTGTTTTATTATTTAACAAAAGTGATGTACCCCTCCACCACAGTGATCGGCTAGCTCAGCCCCTGGCTGGTAACAAAAGTAAACAGTTGATTTGGAGAGCTATTTTTCATATTTGAGCTTAGTTTTTAAACAAATAGTCATGAATATTCACAAAATTGTAGTGACTCATTGAAATTGTGTTGCTGTGTTCAAGTTCAAGCAATGCATGGAAATGACGACTTATTTTTGTGAGAGCTTTGTCCCTTTTAGTGGGTTGTTTATATTGTTGCAAAAATTGGAAAATCTACGTATGTTTACAGGTGAAATAACTGACAATGACAGAAACATGTTAAGATGTTTGAACTGCGAATTACGAAGATTATCGGCGCTGAATGTGATCAAAATCGACTTGAAATAAACGTCTAACTTTTGTCGCTTCAAAGCAGAAATCCATGCTCTCTCAGTATATACTCTTTGCAGAAATCCACTTGTTCCGACGATACTATAGTTTTACTTTCCTGATTTCTGGGAACGGTAAGGAACTTAAAAAAGCTTACTCTGCCTGTCCTGCTCCCTTTTGTCCCAGTCACGAACCGCACGCCACTCGGTTATCATGAAAATAATACTTAATTTTACTGGAAAAAGAACATCGCACTGCAAGAAAGTGTACATACACAAAACAGACAGGTTTTTAAACCATTTTAGGCAGAGGAAAACCTCAAACGAAGTGTGATTTCGACGTACTAAAAGAAAATACACACGTATACAAAATGTTAATCATTATAGAATGCGTCATACCAGCCGCTGCCACTTGTGGCTGCTATAGCCTTGTTGTGCCTCAGCCGGTAGCAAAACCACGGGCTGAGAGAACTCGCATAAAATTTCATTTTCTGCCACCCAGATATTCTAAGCTCTAAAAGGCTGATCTCTAGAATTTCGGAATTTGGTGGGACAGGTGTTGACGTCTTATAGTTGCTCTTTGCTCTTGTTGGGCACGGCACTGGACAGGTGCTGCTGGGCTGTGTGATGCTGTGTGATGACTGTCGGCAACGGCGGGCGAGCACCGGTCTTTGCGGAAAATAGTTGCTGCTGCGATTTCCCGGTTCAGCCACTGAATTTCACATTTTAACTATTAGTTTCTGTCAAAAAATGCCCCCTCGAAAGTAAGTTTGGACGAATTTTCTTGAAGTCTAAAAAGAAATTTTACTTCATCGGTTTTCTGTTCATTAACATTTTGAAGAAAGAACTGCGAGAATTTAATAAATTCTGTTGTATTTGGTGAATTATCATAAATGAGATAAATCCTGTAATGAAATCATGGCGATCAATTTGAACAAGTATAGGGACAACTTATTGTCTGCGTGGAAAGACGTGTTAGATGATAAGAGCCCTACAGACTGGTAAGTAGAATGATACGTTTAATTCATGAAAGATAAGATGTTTTATTACAAATAATTTGAGCACAGGACAAGTTCTTAGAGATATACCTGCAGTTTTTTCACATTTGACCCACTTTCTTCACAGGGCATTGTTTGGATATGAGGGACAAACTAACGACCTGAAAGTTGTGTCTAAAGGCTGTAAGTATCAGAATGCGCAGTTTTATGATAGAAGAACAATTTTTGATGAAATGACTTCTTTTTAACAGCTGGGGGAATAGAAGAGATGACAGAAGATCTGAACAGTGGTAAAATAATGTATGCTTTTTGTAAAGTTTTAGACCCGAAGACAAGTCTTCCCAAATGTGTTTTGATTAACTGGGTAAGTATGTAGTAGAGTATTAATAAATTAGTGTATTTGGAGCACTTAAGTTACATGTTACATGGTGCTCAAGATAAAATTTACTGATTCTCATTCATGTTTTTACTAGCTTAGTTAATGAATCAGACTGCGAAGCGTTAATAAAGTAATGTGTGTTGGTTGTTGTGGAGAATCGAGGAGCCATTTCCAGTCGGGAAATTGAAATCTCATGTAGACATATACGTTCAAAATCACTGTCATTCTCTTGATGTAATGGTTTTACATGTTCATTTGTTATTGTGACTGAAATAGTATTGTCCATCCATGTGAGGAAGGGGAGTGTCAGAGGTGTCATTTGTTAGGTAAGGAGTGATTGATGTGTAGGCAAATGGTAAGTCTTTAGAATTTCCATTTTTGTACTTTTTGTGATAAACAGCAAATCAGTGTACTTTTAGAATCCTTACAGGAAAACAAAACTCATTTGGAATGTTTCAGACTTCTCAGAAAATCCCAGACTTCCCAGAAAAAGTGGGCTCATTATACAATTATTCCTTTCAAGTGGGATACAATGAGGTAGTCTTGAATAAATTTACTAGAATTAGGAAAAAATGTCAATTCATGGGGCCTTTCCTTACCCTGATCTGTATGTGAGGTAGCTATTTGACATGTGAAGTGCAAGCCACAAACTTAATTTCCATGAACATGCATATAATTTATCAGAGTTTTTTTTTTGGTGGGGGGGGTATTTAAAATCACATTGACAGCTAAGTCATTAGCAACTCAGAAAATGTACATTACAACAATAATACATGCATAATTAATGGAGGTTTACAGATTCAGTACAAGGTACAATAATACAGATTGTTAAAGGATTGCACGAAAAAGAAAGAGTAGTAACAATAATACCTTATCGAATATGCATACAAAAAAAAAAACATGAACACTTGATAAACTATTAGTTACATATACGTCAACAAGCACTCAAAGGAAGGCAGTATGCCGAAGATATCCTACTATATAGAAGGTGATGTGGTGTGGGATAAACCACACTTCTTTGAAGTGTTGTTCGGGTGAGGAACCATTTTTATGTTTTACAGATTCATTATAAAAGTGCGGTTGAACAGATTGTATATAAGATGATATGGAAAGAGAACAAGTGTTTATCATGGAAAGAGAACAAGTGTGTATCATGTTGAACATCTTTAAGATTTGTCAGGTGACAAACCATTTTTCTGGGTCCAGTATTGTATACGAAATAGCCCATACAATTCAGATTTAGCTGAATATTCCACTCTCCTTATAGAATTGTATAATTCTTCCTTGATACTTCTTAGATTCAAGTATACATTCCAACTGTGTGTCTTGAAGATACCTCTGCCTATTGTATTGGAAAATAGGGCAATGATTGACTATGTGGGAAAGGGTCCAAGCCGTATTGCACAGGTCACATGATGGAGGATTGGATCCGTCAATCGAATATAGATGGCTTAGCTTACAGTGACCTGTTCGTGTTCTCGTTATGACCACTTGTTCCTTTCTGTTAAGGTTTTCACTATGTTTAAGGCTTTGAAAATTGGTTATATTTTTTATGAAGGTCGCTTTTTTTAAGCATAGTCCATATGGAAAACCATTTTTCTTCAGATATTTTTCCAATATATTTCACTAGATCTTGGAGTGTATTTGAAATTGCCAGTACAGTGTTTGCAATATCAGTTGTACTTCCACTAACTCCTCTGTCAGTTTCCCTCTGCATATATAGAATAGCAAAATAGAAATTTTGCCCTAATTTGCGGTCATAAGTTTCCACAACCATGAATGATGACCAACGACAGGGATTACAAAAATGGGCTGAAGTCTATTAAGTGTACGGTACAACCTACGGAAGAAGTTCACACCGGCCCGTCGCGCCGCTCCGGCGAGGGGAAAGCCGTGGAGGAGGGGGCGAGGAGTGTTTGGGGGGGGGGGTGTCGGTAAAGGAAATCTTTCGGTGGGGAGCAATATGCAGAACTTAGTACGTACTTATAAAAGCAAAGTGAGGGCGGTTTAGCGGGCGAGGTTGCAGCCCCCGCGCTGGCGAAACCGCCCATACCGAAGGCGTGGGCGATTTAAATAAATTGTAAAAAATGCACTGAAATAATTTTAATGGTTTGTAATTGGTCACGCACGTGACGTTCACCTCGAATCTTGTCGGAGTTTCATTCCGAAAAAGTGGTTTGAAGTGTTGGGTGTGGAACTGATTTTCTGCTTTGGAGTGGCTGTTGGAGTGGTTAGCTGTCGTACAGTTACGTTTCTTGCGTTCTTCAAAGTCCTTGTGAATTGTGTTTTTGAGTGTCGAGTGTTTGTGCTACAATGGTGAGAATAAATGTGGCTTTTTTTACGCGTTGCGCCGAAGGGGGTGTTTGGTTGTAATTGAATGGGCACAAGAACGTGGTTTGATTGCTGCAGGATTTTCGTGCCCTGTGTGTAAGTGTCCGATGAGGTTGGCCAAGCGAAAGGATTTGAGTGATGGTTTCGAGTGGAAGTGCAGCAAGAAAGGGGCCACTCCTCGTGTGCGAAAGTGTTCAGTGCGGAAGGGGTCATGTTCCGCGAGAAGCAAGTTGAGTGTGATTCAGGTATTAGTTTTTGTCGTTCCTTGAGGGCGCCTCCAAACGTTGAGCCCTAAAAACCGCGTTTCGGTAAGTTTTATTCATTCCTATCAGAGTGCTTTTAGCTCAGTTTGAGGGAGGGATTACGGAGACTCCCCTCCACCCCACTCCACCCTCCCCTCCCATCCTCTCCCCTCCCCTCCCACCCCCTCCCATCCTCTCCCCTCCCACCCATCCCCTCCCCTCCCTCCCCTCCCTTCCCTCCCCACCCTCCCTTCCCACCCTCCCCTCCCCACCGTCCCCTCCACCCCACCCTCCCCTCCACCCCACCCTCCCCTCCACCCCCACCCTCCCCTCCACCCCACCCTCCCCTCAACACACTCCCTCCTTCCCACCCTCCCCTCAACACACTCCCTCCCGCCCTCCCCTCAACACCCTCCCTCCCCACCCTCCCCACCACACCCTCCCCCAGCCCTCCCCTCTGCACCTTCCCTCCCTCCCCTCCACACACCCTCCCAACCCTTCCCTCCACACCCATCCCTTCCAACCTTCCCCTCCACACCCATCCCTCCCCACCTCACCCTCTCCAACCATATTTCTCTCCCTCCCTCCTCCCCTTCCACCCCTATCCCCATCCCTTCCCTCCATCCTCCCCTCCCCCCTCCCCTCCTGCAATGTTCAATATAATCTTCAATTTTTCCTCTTGTATAAGCTTGTAATTTAAATCAGTAGATGTATTTTATATTTACAATTGCGTCCAACAAGAATGTAGCATTTGGAGTCAGGGATCAGTAATGTAAAAAAAAAGAAGCAGCTTTGCTACTGTTCATAGAACTCTAAATGATTTAAAATAAAATGAATCACACTATAATGGCCACATAGTCGCTGAGGGATGTGGTACATATTGCAAAATAATTTTCAAGATGGTTACCTTGCGGCTTGATGGTAATTGGAAAAATGATATGTAGGATTGTGAGTAAAGTTATTGCATTCACAATTGATTGTCTGTAGTTAATGGAAAGATTAGATTTTTTCAATATATCTTTCTCTGAATAATATTAATTTCTTTCCCATTATCACCATAGATAAGAAAAAAAACATACAACCACAGCAGTTAGAGAGTTTTAAATCAATCAAAACCTTCTCTTTTTACATTGAAATGTCAGAGCACCAATTACATTTGTAATAAAATGAAGAATAATTTTATAATAGAAGTATAATGGATGTATTCACGATGATATCCACAATTAGATAAATATACGTTTTTTGTTGTATAATTTTATCATGATTACTCAGTTCCCTAATAACACTGAAGGGAAAGGGAAACTTTAAAGTGGACAAAAATATTAACCATGATCTAAAAGGGATTTTAATTTTCTCTGCTTTCTAAACCTAAACCTAAACCTAAGCCTATCCTAATCACCTTTCTTGAGAACTCGGACGTCATACGTAAATGTCACCAGCTTGTAACGCAATGGGAAGCTGCAAATCGGGCCCATGAGAAGGTGAATGAGCCTGAACTGCACCAGAAGTACATTTGATGATGCCTACTCATTTCTCCATAATCTAAGAATCAGAGCATTAGAAGTGTGTGCATACGAATTTATCCTACAGTGAAAGGGGGGACTAATCAGCTTGGATGAGTTATTATCCAGGATGGATAATATCCCTGTAAAATCCTGGATGAAGTGAGATGTGTTCTATATACTGTGAAATGGGATAAATAGAAACAAAACTTCAAATAAAAGGAAGAAAAAAAAGTTTAAAATTCTTCCTATTTCTATTTTCAAAGCAAATCTGTTATTTAACGAAAGATAAATTATTTGTTTCAAGAATGGGTAAATTTGAACTGATAGTTTTTTCAGGGCGATCTAATTTTTGGTAGTTATATTTGCTGTTGAAAACTCCATGTCTACAAAAGCTACAGTAAAAGGCATTTTTTGCTGATATGTAGAATTTGTAGATCTATGAATTGTTGCTACATAGATTATTGGGTATTAATTTATCATATTCTGTGTTTCTATTCCTTTCCTTAAAAAAATTGAAACAATAAAACATTTCAGAGGGTGTTTCTATTCATCCTCTTTTACTGGACACAAGATCAGAAGAAAAGATTTGTAAAACTTAATGAGTTTTATTAAAAGGTCTGAAATTTGTTGTATAGTGTGTTAATTTGAAATTTCTTAATTTTGTGTAATTGTGTCATTTGGTACTGAGATGTTGTGACCATTGACAGCAAGGTGAAGGAGCCCCGCTTGTGCGGAAAGGCACGTGTGCAAATCATGTGCGAGATGTGGCAAGTTTTTTCAAAGGAGTCCATGTCACGCATAATGCTCGCAATGAAGAAGAAGTTGACACACAACTTATTATAGATAAAGTTTCCAAATCAACAGGCTCAACATACAGCTTCAAAGAGCGCGCTGATCACGTGGAACGAGTGGCACCTATAGTAAGTAAATAACTGTTTGTGGCAAATAGTTGTTTTTTTCTTATTTAATGTATTGGAAAATTATTCGGTTGTGATTGCTAAAATAAAAGAATGTGTACATCACTACAATAAAAGAATTGACATTATTGTAGCTAAGTAATGTTAATGGATGGAAAGAAACTAGAAGAAATATGTTTTGCGTTGAAAAATATCTTCCTGGAGTGTTAAATGGATTAAAATAATTCAGTGTAACTTGCAGACCTTGTGTATTGAACATGGACAATAATATTAGGTGCAGTTTCCTCTTGACTGCATTGGTAGGATTGGAAAAATTTACATGGAGCAAATATCTCCATACCTAGCAGGTTCATTAAAATTGAAATTCAAACCACTGATGTGTTCAGTGTCATAGAGTGTATATAATCTTTCCGCTTAGTCATGCAGGCAAGGAAAGAAACTTGAATGCTTATACAGTCGGTTTTGCTGAAACTTCACTTTCTTTCAGTATTGTTCCTTCTAGGACAAACTGCTCATTAGACTTATTTTTCATTCTCAAACTTTCACCAACTATTTAAAATTATTTCATGGGCACTAAAATTTGCTTATCAAAAATTTTAAATGTATTGGTCACAAGGAATAATATTATTTGGTACCCCTTTTTAAAGTTGTTTCCAAAGTCTGTTTACAGCAAAAATGCTCAATTAAATTTTCTTACAATTTTTAGGGCACGACGTATAAGAAAGTAATTCCAACACAAGAAATCAATTCTTTGGAGAGGGACAAATTCTGGGAGAAAGAAGAGAAGGAAGAGAAACAGAGACAGGAGGAGGAACGGCGCCGCAAAGAAGAAGAAAGGCTGAGATTGGAAAACGAGCGCAAACAAAGAGAGGTAATGTGTTTGAGCGAATGTGCAATAACTCGTGTTTGCAGTTATTACTGTGAAGGGATGAGTTTAATGTGCAATTGTAGGCACTCAAACCTTTACATCTCACCACTCTTTCTAAGAGAAGTGAGAAGATCGGACAGAATTAACTTTTGTGGTCTTGTAATGAAAACTAAAAGTTTTCTTCGAAACTACATTATAGCTATTAACATACCCAGAAATATTATGAGGGTTATTACTGCAGAGGCCAAAAGTTAAAGATCGAGGTGGAGCGAAGCTGAGTTTTTGATTTGGACAAGGCAGTAGAAACACTAACATTTTGTGGTATGTTCAGCATTTTATCGATCATAAAATTTCACGATTTATGCGAAAATTTAAGATGTTACTGGGATAGTAAACAAATTAATTCTGTTGCTGTGGCACATTACTGTGAGGTGTTGCTTGTGATATTTTTCTTTAAACAATATTTGTATCCCGTGGTTAAATAAAGGTGGATGCAAATAACTTTTCTGAACCTGAAGATGGCTAAAGAAATGATGTTTGCTGAGGAAGTTGGCACATCGACTTCCAATGACACCTTCAGATTGTTAGGAAATATGATTACCAGAGAATAGTTTCATTTAGTGGAATGTCAGGAAAACTAGGTTAATTTACCTAAAAAAAATTTTTGTAATAGTACTATTAATATTACAATTAACAATAATTATCCCAAAATCTAATATGATGATGACTAATATGTTGATAAGGAAGTTACATTTATTCTGAATGGCTTGAATCTGATTTTTGTACATCGCCATGTTTTTTCTTAATAAACATTTGACTTGCGATGAATCAGTGGTTGTTTATTTATATTGATAAGGATGTTAAATTTCTCTTAACATACAGGTAGGTACATGTGCATGTAACAAACCTGTAGGGTTGCCGTTAAATGATATATGACCGATAATGATTTAACAGTGTGAACTTTTTGCAGAATTTCTTATTTCATTTTAAGGCTTTCACTGCTGCTTATTTTTACTTAATGGTGCATTGAGGTATCTCCTGCCCTCTTGTTTCATCACCCATGAGGGCAGTAATGACTGGGGACCAGCGTAATCAAAGATGGCTGCTTCTCTAGAATTTTTACGATATCATTCATTTGTGTAGTAAGTTTTATCAATTTTCTGGGTATATTGAAGATAATGAAATTATTTTTGCTTATTGTTCAGCATTTGGAGATGCAATTACGGGTGAAGATGAGATTTTAACGTTAATAAAGGTTATTTTTTCTTTAGTGTTTTTTATAAACAAATCTTGCAGCCTTAGAGGTTTCTTTCAGTCTGACATGTATCACTTGGAACAGTATCAAGATACTGAAATCATGTCTGAACTTTGGTTAGGATATACAATTAAAAATTTGTTTTTAATTTATCTCATATGTAATTGCTAATACCTTTGCAATTCTAAAAAAGTGCTGCCACATGGATACACAGTCTTCGTCTGCACCAGATATTTCTTAGCATTCTTGTTTTAGCAAAGGGATGTCATTTTTATAAAAAAAATAATACATGTCCTTAAATAAAGCAAAAGCTATGTGCTATGGCAGATTCATTTCTAATTTCATGGTAATAAATTATTTTCTTTCTGGTCTCCCTATAACTTTTAATTATATGTAGATAAAGGATTTGTGGTTATTACAAAATCATTGCAAAGTTGACCAAGTTAACCTTACATGGTTTACAAGATAAAATTGATGAATACAGCATCATGTAGAAGAGTCCACATGATCTGTGGGCCATGACACTACTTCGTCTGCATATTCATAATATTCATAAATACAAAACTTGGCACTATTAAGAAAAAATATAACTAATTAACTTTGTGATTAGCTAAAGGAAATATTTTGCAAATTTGTATGATTCAAAATAATTGATCTTGTTAAAAGGAAGTTGATGAAGAAATAGTGGAAATGCGTAACAGTAAAAGATTTTCACATAATTTAACAAATGTTATCTGCACATTGTCATCGTCAATTGTGGTCTCATTCATCTATAACCTCTGTGCTAGTCTTCATATTTTCAAAATACAAGATTTTTTATTACAGGAGAGATTTGATTTCAAGACATAAGAGTTTTGTTTAATTGATAAACATTACCATTGTGAGAACGTTTTTTAAAATTGTCATTGTTCGTAGGACAAAAACAAAGGATTTTTTAATCAAAATCGGTTATCACTGGTTCTCAGTTAGAGCAAGGTTCATGGCATTAGCCACCCTCTTACTGATGTTTATCTAGTTCTGTATTAACAGAGACAAATTAATTAAATTAATAATGAAATGTGTATGTTGAAGCTGGAAGAAACAAAGTTGCGAGAAGAACGTGCTCAAGAACGCAACCGAAATATCAACCAGCTGCGCGAGGCTGAAAGTAGCGCAGCTCAGAACAGTGCTGCCTCAGCTGCTGCTGCATCCTCTGAGGAAGTGTTAGCGGAACGCGAGCAGCAGGAACAAGAGCGACGCAATCGTAGTGATCTGATACGCCGCCAGCGAAGTCAGGTAAATTAATGCTTCTTTAAAACTAGTAGCTATTACTGTCGTCAGAAGCAGGTTGGTTAACTGTTAGGGAATTCAGTATTATTTAAAAATGTTTTTTTTAAAATAATTATTTAATTATTTAAAAATGAGAATTTTTGCTTTTGAATTACATTTCTGTGTAAACTGCTTAATTTGTCATATTTCTGATGATTTTAGATAAATTTGTTACTGCTATATGAAGCAAAAAGTTACTGCCACATTAAGCAATATCATACGCAATTCACTTAAGTGTTTGGAATGAAATGAGCTAATTTAAAATTTCAGTTAGTGTGGAATGTTATGTACACACTAAAAATTTGTTTTTAGCAATAAAGAACTTTTTCTTTATAATTTTACAAACTTTTGAGGAGATTAAAATTTGCTTTTAGCAATAAAGAACTTTTTCTTTATAATTTTACAAACTTTTGAGGAGATTAAAATTTGCTTTTTCAGTTTGGAATGGGAAATAAATTCTAAAAATATTCTCTAACCCTTGTGGGTGAAAAAAAACAACACGGAAATAAACAGTGGATTTTGAAAAATGAGAAATTTATTTGTATCTGTTTCCTATTCAGTACCTATGCATAATTTTAATTTGTTATGTTTAACATGTCATTTATAGATGGAAACTCATAGATGATAAAAATTTCTATCCTTCCAAGTTAAAATAAACAGTAAATTTTACATACAGTTTAAGTGCAGATAAATGCAGAGATGTCAGATTGTTCAATGCCAAATAGGATGAGGTGTACAGATAAATCATCTAGCAGATTTGGATTTTAAATTATCCCTCACAGGAAGCCCAAGCTGTGATCTCTCAACGCACGTTTGATGCCCGCGCAGTATTCGAACAAAACACGTCAGCAGGGCAGATGCACAACAGGCGCAAGGCCTCGCTGCCAGTAGGCCTTCGAGCGGAGCAGCTGCTGCCGGAAGAGTGTTCTGCCCCAGAGCCCGTGTCCATCGTGCAACCTAGCATAGGTAAAAAGCATTTCTTTACAGAACGGCAAGAATCTTCAGGGAGACATTGCAGTGGCTGAAGCTAGGAGTCTCAACACTGCTCCAGTCACGTCTCCCTGGTAATGCATATGAGTTGAAATACGTAAATGAGGCTGATGGTAATGGCGAGGGAAAAGTGAGAGAATGAGAATGTGGAATGGGAGGGCCCGGAGGAAACCCTTGTGTCGTTGTCCTCAGCAAAGTACTGGTGATATGATATTTACATTTTCAGTAATAAAATATAATACTTGTACATTTATTACAAGTATATAATATCCGCAGTCTAATAATAAAAGTGAATATCTGCTGTCATAGATAAGAATAATAAGACAAATTAGTAAATTTTTGTTGTTTTTTATTGTTCCTTTTCTGAACGAATTGTTAAATGGGTCCTTTCTACTTGTTGGGCAAATGTGAGTTCTTAACACATTCCCACAGAAGGGAAATGTGAGTTCTAAGACCACAAGAATGCTGTGAAATGGGAGAAATGTAAGAGTGGTTTCATTAAGAGATATTATCAAATGTGATAAAATGGTGGCCATTAAGAATTAATTATTTGCTGTATAATGAATTAATTAAATAATTAATGTTTTAATGTATTTAACATTATTTACTTGTGAAATGTTACATTTCCATCCTCACTTTTCGTATTACAGTGAAACTTTTATATAACGTTCCTCCTTATAATGTTTTCCTCTATGTTACATCAATTTTTTCTGGTCCTGACCAAAAGCCCTTATACACAGTCTTCCTCTTTATAGTGTATTCCTCCATACAATGTTCAGAATTCATGGAACCTTAAAAAAAAGTTATATAGAGGTTTCACTGTATTACAATAAATGCATTTAGTAAATATTTTGGATCACAGAATTGTTATCAAGCTGTGCTTTAATGTTTTAGGTGTAAGTATCAATATTACGGCCACCTTGACATCCAATTGACCTTTTTTTCTCTTTCAGAAGGCTATTCATTTATTCCATTAGATTCAATTCAGCGTGTTTTTTCTTTTGCAGAAGAGTCCCCTGTGGTGCAGCCTGTTCTTCCTGTAGCTGTGCAGGAGGTGAGTGGGATATTTGCTTTGAGGTTGGATTTGTTTTATCCAAGTCGAAAATGAAGCCTCTCACAAAATGTTTCTAATTTTATTACAAAGACTGCATAAAAATATTTTGTTAATTAATAAACTGGGTTGTTCACTATAATTACATGAATTTTATAAAAATCAATAAAATCATCCAAATCCATACTATAGTATGGATATTTAATTCTAGAATTCTGACTGCATTATTGCTTACTTCTAGAATACTGAGTCAGAGATTATGTATTGAGAATAATGAGTTGCAAGTAAGTTCTTAGGCTTATTTTACATTGAGAAGTTTCCCAGTTTTGACTCTGAGCTTTTGTGTTGGTCGGGCTTACACACCACTCTCTCCATGCCATTTTTTTTTTTTATGTGACTTGACTTGAACACAGTGTTTAATTGAAAAGACAACACTAGTCTACAAAATGAAACTTGTAATCATCAGAAATATAATAATATTTTTCTAAACTGGTTTTTAACACACATTAAAGTTTTGCACTCAAATTTGCTCAATAACCCATTTTTCTCCAAAAGCAAATACATTTATTACACTAAAAATTGCTCTTATTGAATTTCCTTATGATTGTGTTAGTAAAGGGAGTGTAGAAAGTGTAACTTAGTAACATTGTTTTTGAAAAGTTCACAAAAGCCTCTTGATTCCATTAACAGAATCTGATGATTTGTTTTACCTCAGGAAATGTTCACACTCCTTCTGAAAACTCATCCAGGCATCTTGTACTTCTGGGGAGTAATTTTTTGTGTGATTGCATCTTGTACTTCTGGGGAGTAATTTTTTGTGTGATTGCATCTTGTACTTCTGGGGAGTAATTTTTTGTGTGATTGCATCTTGTACTTCTGGGGAGTAATTTTTTGTGTGATTGCATCTTGTACTTCTGGGGAGTAATTTTTTGTGTGATTGCATCTTGTAGAATCTCTCAAATTTGAGGACCCACGAAGATTCCTTCAGACATTTTTGCTGCGTTGAGTTTTGGAAATTTTTTCACTGAGATACAGGAATGCTCTACAATTTGTCTTACCTATCATCTTCACCAAAGAATTAATCCAAGCTTTATATAAAGAGGAGGAACAAATAAGCTGGGATCCACACCACTGAATTTTTGTTGTGAAGGAACTGCACACATAGAAAAATGTTCGGGATATTTGTACACTTTTGAGGCATTTTGATGGTAATATTAATAACACAGATACAGAGCAAAGAGAGACCTGCTCATCCATATGCAACATTGCAACGCTGGTCCATATTAATATTGTATATCCAGGAGAGATTTGAGAGAGCTCCATTGACAACATGTGACTCTCCAGCAAATATAGATATCTATCTTAGGTTTTTTGAGATACGCTAGTCAAAATAAAAGTTCGTTTCATTCCCAGCAATACCAGTTCCTGAAGGAAAGGAAAACCATCCTATCTCAGAAATCATTCGTTTTAAAGAAAATCTAAGCACATATTTGGAATCAGGGCCTGCTCTTATCAGATTACATGGTTTCCTTTCTGATGACTTTTTATTATTGACAAGGTAACTCTTTATTTTGGGGGATAATTCGCGATATTAAAATCTTCTTATCACAAAAATGATACATGCGAGAGAAATTATAAGTGCATGTTTGAAATCGGGGTGTGATACATAGTAAATTATACATAATTTTATTTCTGATGATTTTTCATTGTTGATCTGCAATTAGAAAGGGTGCTTTGGCCAAAATATTAAAATTCCATTGATGGACAAATGCAAGGGATGAAGGTCTGAGGCCGATTCTGAGTGCAGCCTTGGATCACTTCAGACCTTCGACAGCTCAGTTCAACCACAGGATTGCGAAAATTGCTTTCAAAGTAGTTATCTGGACTTTGAAAACAATATTGAGGGGGTTATATGTGTACAAGTGAAATATCCTCTTTCACAAAAATGTAATATTGTGTAATTTATTGTAATGGATGATCATTGATTGCAATAACAACTCATCATTAAAAAGATGTATATAGAGGAATGCTATGATGGGCAACAATGGAGGTCATTGTTAGCCGTGCAATAAAAATATAAATAAGAAATGAATGGGAAGGAAGGATGATGACAAAACAGAAGAGATTAGTATTAATTTTAGTAGTAATTTATCAACGAATATGTGAGAAATTTCTGTGAATAATAATTAGAATTAAAGAATTGCAAGGAGACCTGATATCAAGGAGTAAAGAGTGCTTGTGCTATGCAAAAAGGTAGTTAGCAATCAGGAGGAGCACGGACATTAGATGATGGGGGAAATGTGCAGGATTGATTCACAAGAAATGAGTTTGAGATGATACTGCGTGTATTGGTAGGCAAGTGAGCAGTGCAGATTACAATGTGCTGCAACAGAGAATGGCATAGGTTTTGGTCAAGAGCAGATGTCTTATGATGCGGTAGTAGAACAGGTTTGGTAGAGGCCAGATGAATTGGTTTGGTAGAGGCCCAGAAAACAGTGTGATTTTGTAAAGTATGGAACGTTTTTTATGTAGAAAAGGTAGAATGTGCAGAGCTGTGACTGCATGTAAGTTGTTAGAGTATGGGTAAATTCCAAAAAATTAATATAAATAAGGTTTAAAAATTGGATTAAATTGGATGCGGCAACTCACGAGATGATGTCGCTTACGGCCAGACAAAAACTATCACTCAAGTATGTGGAGGAATCGAAGGGAAGTGAGAAACTGGTTAATAGCATTCTAACATGTATGAAGATACAGTTCTATCATTACAGAAAAACCCCGCTATAAGAGACCCCGTTATAAGAGAATCCCGCTTATAGGAGACAAAATTCACGGTCCCGAGGTCAGTTGTATATAAACAATGCATTTATTTCCCGCTTTTAAGAGACCCCATTATAAGAGATTCCCGGGTATAGTGGACAAGATTTTTTTCTCCGCCATACGTTTCTTCTCACTTGTTAGAGACAAAGCGCGAAATTTTCCACCAGGTGACTCTGGAATTTCCTCAGCGTGGTAAGGGTTGGGACACGTGCTTAAAATAGGCGGGAGCAGGGATTCGCAACACCAGTGCCACCGGGGAGGGGGGAGGTGTGCGAAGTTCTCGAGAAGAAAGCTCATTCGGTAAGCTTTGTGTCTTTTGGCAACAAGAAAGACGCCTATAGTGCGACTTTTGTAACCGTGTCTCTAGAAGGTATCAGCTATTTATGGTTTCATCCAATCGGAAGCTTCTGTGTCGCTAGTGACGTCACGATGGTGACTTTCAAGCTCCCGATTGGATGAAACCGTCAGCAGCTGATACTTGCCAGAGGTAGAGTTGAATAAATCACATTTTGCTTTTAGTGTTTTGACCAGTGTTTCCAATTTTTACTTTCTCGTATACATACATATATACATAATATAGAGAAAGTAATGTAATGCTGTAGAAAATCGACTTCGAGATTTTAACAGAATGCATGTTTTGGGGTCCCTTGATACTGAAAAAGGTTTGTTTTTTCTTTCAAAACTTCACTTCGTCCGTCCATGAATAACACTAGCGCCAAAACTATTGGTACATTTTTTTCCAAAATGAATATTCCGCGATCGATCTGTTTCCACTTGGAACTCTGCGATTTTGAGAAACATTCTAAATTTTTGTGGGTACTGTAAACAAAGCCCGTGGGACATTTTCAAAATTTCCCCAAAAATGGCTCCAAATTTTTTCTTTAAATTTCTTATAAGAATAGAGTGAAATTCACTGATAGAGTTGGCATTGTTAGGATTGTCACCGTTAACTCTAAATTTTCGAAAATTGAAAATGTTTGCAGTTTTTTCAAGGTTTTTCTACAGCTACAAAATTGAAGATAGAAATTTTTTCTTATAATAAAAATGTTTCTCTATAATTAGGTCTTTCATTAACGTTATGTATTAAAAAAATAAGTTTTCACGTAATATCGAGTGAAATAATAAACATTTACAAAAACAAGATTTTCTCAAAAACGGCTCCAAATTATTTCTTTAAACTTTTGGTAGTGACAGTTATAAGGTTACTTTATAAGACACTTAAAATCATTTTGCTCTATTCATTTGTTTTTTTCAAAAATTACACCAATGTAATTTTTTTATAACTCTTGTGTCAATATTTACATTAGAGGCGATTTGTTCATATCATCCATTATGAGCACCTGTGCTTTAAATGTCATAAAGTTCACTCAATAGATCTGGTTAAATGGGCTCTGAAATCAACTAATTTATGTTTCCTCAAGTTTAAAATAGGAGTACAAATCATACTAATCCACTAAAAATATGGTAACATCTCATTAAACACGTCAAAAATGCATTTCCCACTTATAAGAGTTCCTGCTTATAAGAGACAAAATTCCATTCCCCCAGATGTCTCTTATAAGGGGGTTTTACTGTAGTTTTATTAGTGAACATAGATTTGAGGGTAACACAAGCAAATGTGGCCATGTGCAAATCTAATAATCAAAGAATGTCAGGGTGTAAAAGCGGTGTGCATGAGAGGAATTGAGAGGTAAAATATCTGTTTGTTTTTTGTTTTTTTTTGGTGTGTGTGTGTCACTGGTATTGTTATTTTGTTTTGTGAATCAAATTTACAGTGAGGATAAAAAATTGTAAGTCATGGGAAAGAAGCTGAAATTGTGTTTTTCAGAAAATCTAATCTTTTTTTGCCGTATTGCTCTATAGGTTGGTTTTTAAAAAAATTACAAAAATGTAAATTTTTTCACATGTTTCTCACGTCAATAATATTTACATTAGCGGCGATTTTTTCACATTATTATTTTTATGAGTACATATGCTTTAAATAATGTCAAGTAAAGTTTCTCGGAAACACAACCATTTTCTGTGAAAAGTAGCTCAAAATTTCGCATTTTCAGAAACGCTCAAACGCCATTTTCTCAAATATGGCTGCAAATTTTTTCTTCAAACTTTTGTAACGGATAGTGCTAATTTCACTCTTTAGTATAGCGTAAAGTTTATTTTGAGTAATT
Organism: Acheta domesticus; assembly: GCA_031308135.1. Classification (NCBI taxonomy): domain Eukaryota; kingdom Metazoa; phylum Arthropoda; class Insecta; order Orthoptera; family Gryllidae; genus Acheta; species Acheta domesticus. Next base: position 192,531,832 of record JAHLJT010002406.1, read on the forward strand.
ATTTTGTTTTTTCAAAAATTACATAATTGTAATTTTTTTGAAAGATCTCTCACATCTTTAATATGCACATTACCAGCAATTTGTAAAGATTATTATATTTGTGAGTGTAAGTGCTTCAAATAACTTCAAATAAAGTATTTTGAAAACTCAAAACTTTTATGTGAAAATGAGCTTCAAATTTCGCATTTTTAGTAGTGCTAAAACGCCATTTTCTCTTAAATGGCACATAATTTTTAAAAGAAAATTGCCATTTATGACTAGGTTTTTGTGTTCTTTAATATTCTAAAATTAATGTTTTTGTTCAACCAATAGGAAAACGAAAAATTAAGAAAATGACAAAAAAAATGTCCTTTTGGTGGTGATTGATGACAGCTGGCAAGAAAGAGTATGTGGCAATTCCGAATAGCTAGCAAAGACCCAAGGAAATAGAAAATTAATATGGGAAAGTCTGTTCCATTCTGTAGCACCACTAGTTTTAATATTGTCTGAAGTATTTGCATTTGTGAAAGTCTTCAATAACTCCCTATTTGGGGTTTACAGAAAGTTCCTTTTTGCAAAGTGCTCATTGATGTAGACCCTACATGTAATAAAATTGTTTCTAGGTTTCTCTGGGAATTACCCAAATGAACGAGAATGGCCAGCAGGAGGATGTTCAGAACAACACATGGCAAGGTACGTGGAATGGGGATGGGAGCGTTGCAGGGTGGGCAAAGGGAAGGGAGCTTCAGCAGCAAGGAGTCAGCTGGGGGCACGTGGGAGAGCTTTTGTCTTCACACGTCATTGTGGCAGAGAGCAGAAAATTCCGTGATGTCAAGATTCAGATCCTTGCAAATAGAGGAGAAACAGATGTCCCATCTAAAGACTACTTTCCGTGTTGAAGGGTTAAGGATAGTATTTAGGTGAAAGGATTAAATACAGTACACTGCTCAAAAGAGAGAAGTTGTGACTTCAATAAATCTGAAAATATTTATACAAATCAAAATTGAAAAAAAAAATTGATAAACTGTCATACAACTTGAATATTCATAAAAGTACACCTTAATATCAATATTATATTCATCTATTTCCAAACTGTTTGAAAAGGTTATTTTACCACAAATAACTTTTCCTTTTAAGAACATCATATCAACAAAACAACGTGGGTTCTTCAAAGGGAGATCTATAGATACCAACCTCTCCCTATATGTCAATCACATACTTGAAGGAATGAATTAATATAAAGATGTACACACAGTCTACATGAATTTTAGTAAAGCTGTGTGTGGATCACGACATTCTATGCAATAAATTGAATCGATACGGTATACAAGGTGGAGCCCTGAATTGTTTTCACTCATATCTGACAAATAGATGTCTGTAGGTTCGAGTTAACTTAATTTCATCTATGTATAAAGTAACCTCTGGTGTCCTGCAAGGTTCACATCTGGGGCCAATCTTATTTACTATGTTTATCAATGATATTGGGAATAACTTTAAATCAGAATACCTGTTATATGCTGATGATTTGAAAATCTTTAAAACAATAACTAGTGGCAACAATGCTTACACTCTTCAACAAGACATCAATGAACTTATAGATTATGCGAAAAAAAACCAAGCTGCAGTTGAATATTGATAAGTGAATGGTGATATCTTTCTCTCGTTCATTTCATTGAAGACCTATGACGTATCAATTAAATGGAAGTCACATCTGTGAAAGAGTTGGGTGTCATGATTGATAATAAGTTGAGTTTTTCAAGCCACTTAGATGATATCACATCTAATGCATATAGAGTTCTTAGATTTATACTCAAATCAGGAAGAGAATTCAACAATGCATACACACTTCATCTATATTCTACCTTGGTCTGCTTGAAGCTAGAATACTGCGCTGTAATTTGGTCATCATATACAAATCTTTTGATTGATGGAGTGGAAAAGATTCAGGAAAAATTCTACAAGTACATAATGTATAATATGAACATTGGAGGATACAACATGAGCATCCAGGATATCTACAATGAATTTACAATTGATAGTCTTTTGAAACGGAGAAAAATTGAAGATATTATATTTTTTTATAAGTCAATTCGTGGGAAAATTGATTATCCGGAAGTATTAGAACAAGTTGAATTCATTTATGCAATACCAGGTTTGAGAATCAGCTGAACTCAACGAAGTCGTCGAAAACTTATGTATGCCAAGGACCAAAAAATAGAATAGTAAACCTTGTAAATGAATGTTGTACTCATATTGATTCTTTTTAAGGTTCTACACCAACATTTTGTCAAAAATAAGAAGCATAATACTTGCTAAATGATGTTAATATTGATATTCGTTATGTTTGTTGTATGTTTATATTATAAATTAATTTGTTATTTTTCTATATGATAAAGCTGATTGGCATAAATAAATAAAATAAATAAATAATTATATTTATTTATAATAAAGAAATATTTATTTATAAAAAATAAATAAGTAAATAGTTGCTAAAATGCCTTATACATTGAAAGAATAATGGAAGAAGCTTGTATCTTTCTTCAGCCCTTACTTCGTAATCCTTATTAAACCAGGTTTGTTTTTTTTTTTTTGAAAGAGATTTTATTTGTTTTGTGTTAATAAATATGTGTATGAATACTTAAAACTACATTTTTAACAAGTATATGATTTTAATATTTGACTGCAGAATCTAACAGAAGAAGGAGAGAGAGAGAGAGAGAGAAAAAAAGGGGGGGATATTTTTTTATAGGTTATAGGGTTTTTTTTCTTCCACTTATAGCCTATCTTCTCAGTTTTAAAACTTTTTTTTTTTAACCCAAATGGTCAAAAAGGTTCCCCTTCTACAGATTCATTCACGAACTCTCAAATACATTTAATATCCAATTCATTAAGTTACCTGCATTTCTTAATGAGGTGCATACTCCTTGTTAGTCATTTGCTCTTTTTAGCTTGTGCTTTTGTTGAGTTGACTCTAACAAGTGTGAGTCTGTCTGAGCAGATCTCGCCGACGCCACTGAGCTGCAGCCAGAAGTGGAGGACCCACTCCTCTTTGATGCCCCGGCCCTCGGCTCTGATCTGGGACTCAGGGCGCGGGCGCTGTACGACTACCAAGCTGGTAAGTCATGAGCGCTGAAAACTCAAAAACATGGTTTGTTTATTTTTGCTTGAAATGGCACCAATACCTCTAATAATACCTCAATATTCTAAATTCAGGGTTCATTCTAAACTGTATGCAAATTGTAAAAGAGACATAATTATACAAAGCAAAGTAATCAATATGTCAGTTCAGGAAACTTCCTAAAGTACCTTGAAAATTATCTGGGTAAGGTGTGTTTTTACACCGACAAGTTCATAAGAATTTAAAGTTTTTAGGAATGTCATATTTTGAAAAAGAGTCTGTTGTGAATTGTGTTCAGTTGATACTCATTTTCAAAGTACTTCACCAAACACCTGCTGCTATGAAAATAAACCAAAATACTGGGAGGAACTGCCAGAAACATGTGCAAGGGTGAACCATCACTCTTGGAAACCCCTCTCAAAAAGCGGAATTTAATGAAACATGTCGCAAACCTAAACTCTTTCCATACAAACAATTCTTTGCCACATCTCTAAATATAACTGAAGGAAAGATCATTGTTTTTTTGATAAATTCATGACATTGGAGGACGCAGGATTATTTTCGAGTGTGCTAACTGTTGTTATAGATATTGAAACAAGAATATTATCCAATAGTCTTGGACTAATGAAAGAAATCAAGGTTACGTGGTGTTGTTGCTTTCGTAACTACATTACGGAAGCAATTTTTACTTTCCCGCATACATATATATGGAGTAATACACGTAGTATAGGGAAAGTTGTGTAAAGCTACACGAAAAAAACGGCGAATTTTTGGCAGAAAAAAATTCATTTCCGAGCCTTGATAACGAAAAAGTGGATAAAACCAGTTGCTAAATTAAGGGGGAGAAGGGATATACGTGTAATGTAACCAGAATCCTGGTTTTGTGGGTGCTTGATACCGAAAACCCAATTGAAAGCAAAACGTCCATCTGTCTGTATGTGAGCACCACTAGCGCCTAAACCACTTGTAGGATTTTTTCCAAATTAAAGGAACTTCTGTCCATCTGGCTCTAGTTGAAGCTTTGAGATTTTGAAATTCTTCAAAATCTTTGAGACTTTTGAGATTTTGATTTTCTTCAAAAATTGAGGGTACTTTACATGAAGCTTCCTGGACATTTTCGAAATTTTCTCAAAAATTGCTCCAAATTTCTGTTTCAGTTTTCTTGTAAGAGTAGACTAAAATACATTTATTAAGGTGGCATGGGTCTGATTTTAACGGTTAACTGTGAATTTTTGAAAATTGCAAAAGTTTAAATTTTCTTCGGCATCTTCCTCCAACTACAAAATGGCAGATAGAGATTTTTCCTTCAAATAAAATTTGTTCTTCATAATGAGTTCTTTCATTAAGGTCTTGTACATTGTTTTGGAAATTTTAGTGGTTTTTGCGCAATATTGCTAGCAATATGTGCAATTTAAAAACAAATACAAAAACAAGATTTTCTCAAACGGCTCCAAATTTTTTCTGTAAACTTTTCATAGGGATAGTGCTAAATGTATTCTGAGATGACATATACGCCGTATTACTCTATCCTTTAGCTTTTTCAAAAATTGAAAAAATTTAATTTTTTGACTTGTCTCTTATGTTGTCAATATTTACATTAGCAGCGATTTGTTCTCATTATTGTATTTTTGAGTGAATGTGCTTTAAAAAATGTCAAGTAAATTTTCTCAAAAACTCAACAGGTTTTTGTGAAAACTAGCTGAAAATGCTGCATTTTCAGAAACACTCAAAAGCCATTTTCTCATAAATGGCTCCAAATTTTTTCTTCAAACTTTTCGAATGGATAGTGCTAATTGCACTCTTTAATATGGTGTAAAGTTTATTTTGAGCTATTTGTTTTTTCAAAAATTACACAAATGTAATTTTTTTTTTAAAGATCTCTCACATCTTTAATATGCACTTCACCAGCAATTTGTAAACATTATTGTATTTGTGAGTGTAAGTGCTTCACACGACTTCAAATGAAGTTACTTGAAAACTTAAGACTCTGTGCTTAAATGCCATTTTCTCAAAAACGGATCCAAATTTTTCAAAGAAATTTGCCAGTGAGGACGAGGTTTTTGTGTTCTTACATGTTCTATAATTAATCTTTCTGTTCTCCCATTAGAAAACCGAAAAATGAAGAACATGTCAAAAAAATGTACTTAGATGGCAGCTGGCAAAAGTATGTGGCAATTCCGAATAGCTAGCCCAGACCCAAGGAAATAGAAAACTAATGCGGGAAAGCCTGTGCCATTCTGTAGCACTTCTAGTTCTATATTGTGTGATTAGATGAGATGTATGTGAATGCAGGATATTATCAGACTTTTGAGGTCTATTTTCCACATGAGGTGTGAGGTGTAAATGTAATGGAGCTAGCTTAGTGTGGTGCCTCTAGCAGGTATTTTAAAAGTTCTGCTTGTGATTTGCAAAGTCGTAATGAAAATAAATCTTAAACATATCACAGATGACTGGCTCATCCATTTCCATGCACAGAAAGTTACATGAAAAAGTGTTGATTAATATTTGTTTAGTTTTAGTTTTGTTAAAAAGTAAGTTTAATTATCATCAAGCGAATGAATCAAGTTAATGCTGGAAAGCGAGTATAGTAAATCATAACAATTCTCCAATGTACTTCTGGGTCTTTTGGAAATATTACAAATATCTATTATAATTTTCTTACTGACAGTATTATATGCTACTTCCTTTCGGTATTGATGAAATAATACCAACTTCATTTTCATAATAACATCCGTTTTATTACATTTACAGAAATCATACAAAATAACTAGTTTTCTTTTTAATAGAGGTCTGCCCATTCTGCCCAATTGTACTGTCCCTTGCCCCCTCACCCTTCCTTCTCTCAAGACCACGTGCTCAACCGACCTTAGCAGCTGGTTGTGGGCTCCCAACTTGATTTACATGAAGCCCCCCGGACTTTTTCACTTTTTCTAAAAAACTGCTCAAAATTGTTTCTTTAAATTTCTTATAAGAATAGAGTAAATTACACTTTTTAAGGCGGCATAGGTCCGATCTTCACAATTAACTCTTAAATGTTTGAAAATTGCTTAAGTTTCAATTTTCTTTGGTGTCTTCCTACAAGTACAAAATTGAAGATGGAGATATTTTGTCCAAATAAAATTTGTTCTCCAAAGTGAGATCATTCATTTAGGTCATGTACATTTTTTAAAATTTTAGTGGTTTTTGTGCGATATTGTGAGCAAAATGTGCGATTTTAAAAAATTACAAAAACAAGATTTTCTCAAAAAGGCTCCAAATTTTTTCTTTACATTTTTGGAAGGGATAGTACTAAATGTACTTTTTGAGATGGCATAAACACCATATTTCTCTATTCTTTTGTTTTTTCAAAAATTGCAAAAATGTAATTTTTTTTACTGTATCTCACATTGTTAATGTTTACATTAAAAATTTGGATATTTACAAAAAAATTTTCTTCAGACTTTATGAACAGAAAGTGCTAATTGCACTCTTTAATATAATATATAAATGTAAAATTCATTGTGGGGTATTTTTTTGTTTTTTCAAAAATTAAACTAATGTAATTTTTTGGAAAGATTTCTCACACTGTTAATACAGTTTTTCTACAATTTGTTTCACAAGTTTTTTACAATTTGTTAACACTATTCTATTTGTGAGTTAAACACTTTAAATTACTTCAAATAAAGTTTTTCGGAAACACAAAAGATTCGTGTGAAAAAAAGCTTAAAATTTCTCATTTACAGTAGCAGTGAAACACCATTTTCTTTGAAACAACTCTAATTTTTTTAATTAAAATTGCCATTTAGAATGGGGTTTCACTGTTCTTTAATATTCTTAAAATAATATTTGCATTATACTATTAAGAAACCGAAAAATTAAGAAAATGTTTAAAGAAAAGTAATTTGGGCGGCGATAGATGGCAGGTGGCAAGAGTATGTGTCGAGTCCGAATTGCTAGCCGAGACCAAAGGAAATAGAAAACTAATATGGGAAAGTGTGTGCCATTCTGTAGCACCACTAGTTAAAATACTTTGACATAGGTGCCAATGACCACAGTAGTTGAAGCGTCTTCTAAACCCCAATCAATTTCAAGCGTCTTCTAAACCCCAATTCAATCAATCAATCGAGCTCCCAGTAATACTTGGCTATTCTGCACATAACTGAGAAGCAAAAGGTGGCCAATTGAAATTTCCGTTAAATGAGGATCTCCTTCCCACAGAGCAAGATCACCTTTTCCATCGAGCATCCCATGATACACAAGCGGTTGATTTCCTCCTAATGCAGAGCTCTACATTTTAGAAAATATCATTTCCTTCACACATCAGACTACCCTATTTCCCTTGACACCATATTTGCATCTCACACAATACTCTTTACTACAAAATCATATGAAACAAGCATTTTTCTATAATTTCCTGAATATTCTAGTAGGAACTGGCTAAGAATAGTGCCAATCAATTTGTTTTGTCAAGAGGAATGAAATGAGTTATCGATCACCCTTTTAGCGGCCAAAGGTCACCCAAAAAGAATTCCAGTTGCCTAAAAAACACCAAACCTAACATTACTAGAAACATGTTTTTGGAATCCTCTTTGGGTGAATCTGCAAGAAAAACTGATCAGTTCCCCTCCACCTATTGACCTTCATTTGTCTTGATTGGTGATGCAGAAGGGTGTTTCAGTGTGAAAAGAATAGACAAATGCACACAGATTACTCAATTACTGTGTATAGAGGAATGATTAGTGGACAAAATATGAATATTCCAGAATAAGTTTCTCCTTATATCCATCTGCTTTCTTGCATAGACTGTGAAGATTTGTTTCAGTTACAACTACAAGTAAATTTCAAGTGGTGATTTTTTATGTCCTGGGAGCAGTGCATGGCAGTGGCTTGCAAGTTGCCAGCACCTCCCCGTTTTTCTCAAATGTCAATCGCCAACTTAATTCATTTGAACCGATGCTGACAAATTTTGCTGGCCATCTCTTTTCATCTCTTTTTCCTCACGTAGTTTTTTGCTCAGTGTGTTTTTGGGTTGAATTCGTAATTTGATAAGTTTCCTTTGATGAACTAGTCTTTGTGCATTCGTTAAAACCTTTTTAGGGACAACTCCTAAGTTGGGATTTATTTATTTTTTCCTTAATCCCTGAAGTTCAGAATCATCATAAAATGACAAGTGTTTACGCATAACATTGTACTTGCTCTAGCCCAGCCATGATATTTAAATTGTTTGCTGTGTTTCAGCGGATCCTACTGAGATCACGTTTGATCCTGGAGACATCATCACTCACATTGACCAAATCGACGAAGGGTGGTGGCAGGGTCTGGGACCTGATGGCACCTTTGGTCTTTTCCCAGCGAATTATGTGGAGCTTCTGCAGTAATTTCTTCCATCATAAATAATATTGTGGTTTGACTGCATTAATTTTGCACTAATTTCTGGCTAAAAGCCTTGGAATTTGTTTCTTTCCCTGACTACATATGCAGTCCAATTTTAAATTGCTGGTTGTTACATTATATGATTACAAAGTGACTGTACCTAAGGTAGCTCTAATTTTTGTTCCTCTGTGATAATGTAATGATATCCTGTCTTGTAAATTTCCTGGTAGCACTGTGAATATTCTATTTTAAATTAACAGTATTTAAGAAATATTTAAATATTGGGAATTGAGAGAGTTGCTTTGATATGGTAATGATGTTAAAAGTATGTATATTCTCAGGTTTATAGATATGATGCTCAATTTCTGCTGATGTTTCTAACTTTCAGAAATGGGTTTTCAGGGACTTGAATTGCAGAAATACTAAGTTCTATGATCAGGGTGTTAACGAACTTCAAAAACTTGAAAAAGTGAAGGATTTAAATAGAAACTCTTATCAAATCACAATTGTGTTTTTGTGACTTAATTTTTATTTTGCATTGACGATGAAAATTTCTCATAAAACCACATTATTCAGTCATGATTCAGTATTCAAAGGTTTTAAAAATCATATCCTACATAGCAGTTAGTTGTTCAGAATTATCTGGAACCTTTCTCTAACCTTTCTACTATTCAATTTACCCTGCTCGCCTGATGCAAACATCTAAACAAAAATTCTGCCAAACATATATTTCATGAAATTAGGAAATAGCAGGCAACTAGATTAGCTTTTATTTTTATTTTTGTAAAGAGTCATATTGAAGTTTGTTCTAAGTAGGTTCTAATAATGAAGTTAATTTTTTATAATGTTTTTGATTACCTGCACAATATATTTATATTACAGTCAAGTTGATTTTTTCATTTAATATATTGGTTATATTTAAGAACTACCTCCATTATTTTCCTTGACCTTTCCAGAAGTCAAAAACTGACACTTCACATTCTTTGTTTCCCTCCATGACTGAGCCGTAGCTGAAGTCCTTTGCTTTCCATTGGCGTAGCGTGACTCGCACGTTTGGGGATGCTCAACAATAACACACAAAATGTCACTATCAACTACTTCATCTAACAGGCAAACGCAATTAAAGGCAGAAACACTGGAACTACTTCCACAATCTCGATTGCTTACGACGGTGTAGGCGCTTCCCTCAAAATCCTCACAGCTGTCAGGACTGCCGATGTCTTGAAAGCAAATTATACAATGGCCCAGCTTTATACTGCGATTTTTGTAGGAAGAGCTCTCAAGATAACTCAAATCCCATCTTCGCGATGGAATATGTCACGGTATTTCGTATCATTCACAGTCGTTCCGCTAGATTTCGCACGATCGCAACCGTATGAAGCAGTGCTTGCGATCATGCGACTTCTACCGGCAAGACCGAGAAAAGACGCGAAATGCCGTGACATATTCCATCGCGAAGATGGGATTTGAGTTATCTTCAGAGCTCTTCCTACAAAAATCGCAGTATAATTCTTATACGCGAATGGCAATGAGACCACGTTTTAATTTATATATTGCAGACTAAAATAATATATAATTTATTTAAGGAATAATCCAATTTCTTGGATATTAATTGAGAAATAGTAGACATGCATTATTTCTACAGTTTGTGCCCACGAACAAGCGGGGACTCCCGAGTGAGAGAGAGAGAATTCACTGACCGCCTGAAGTGTGCTGCGCTCTTGTGCACAAACGAGCAACTTCTTTTCGCAGTGGATGCATAAAGGCCCATTCACAATGCAGACGTAAACATAAGCATAGCGTTAACATCAAAGTTAGGACAACGTTTATAAGCGGGCTCATTCACAATGCATTCGCATAAGACGTTAACTTAAAAGCTTGCAAGCTTTTGTGCTTATGTTTATGTCAGAAATAAGAAATGAACCAATCACAGTACGTTAAACTCAAAATCGAATATCGAAATAGGATCGAAGTCGATAGATCGAACGAAAGACTTGTTTTTCCAAATTGCTTGGTTGATTTCCGACGGTTTTCTGCGTTGTTTTGTAGCGTACGATATTTTTGTAGTTTAGTTTCGTTGTAATATCCATAGTAGTACCATTTAGTTTGAATTTTTATTGAAATTAAAATACCTAACCTAACCTAACCCAACTCACGGTCGCAAGGCCGAGACACCGCTGGTAGGCCTTGGCTCGTAAAGAGCAGTTGTGCCACAGTACATACGTACATGTTTATATATGTTATGCATGTTAAATAAACATGCAAACTTTAAACAAAATTTCAATATATATAAAATATAGATTCTCACATCCAACCAATAGTAACTAGAATGGCCCACAGAAAATAGAAAATCTTTGCTTAGGCTTATGTTGTACATTGTGAATGCTTCAGCCTATCACTTATGTTTATGTCTATGCGTTACGCTTATGTTTACGTCTTTGTGGGTAACTAAAACATTGAAAATTAAACGACCGCCCCCCACCTGTTGAATTTGGGGATTTTGGAAGGGAACTCGAATCTTCTGAAAATCTTCGTCCTAGCGTGAAAATGAATGGCGAATACACTGGGAATAAGCATTTTTCCAAGGGATGGTTCGTTTTCCAGAAATTCGCGTAAAAGTTGATCGTAGTTTGAAAGGCGTCATTTTCGTGGAAATGCCTCTCAGGACTGATTTCTCGTTCAAATGCTTTAACTAATGGCAATTTGTAACTCTATATGAAATATGAAAAAGTGGATTTTGCTTCCTGAATAGAAGTAGATTGCATAGTTTTGCAGAAACGGGCAATTCCTGCCTATTCATTCGTGCGAGCCAAAAAGGCTATAATTCAACGATTGAAGTTGGCGATTTTGGACGCAAACTCGAATCTTCTGAAAATCAGCGTTCTAGCCTGAAATTGAATAACCAATACACTGGTGATAAGCATTTTTCCAAGGGAAGGTTTGTTTTCCAGAAATTCGCGTCTAAGTTGACCATTGTTTGAAAGGTGTCATTTTCGTGGAAATGCCTCTAAGGGCTGATTTCTCGTTTAAAAGCGGTAACAAATGACATTTTCTAACTCTATATAAGAATTTGAAAGAGGATGTTGCTTCCTAAATACAAATATTTTGAATAGTTTTGCAGAAAAAGCCTTTTCTGTCCATTATTTTGTGCGAGCCAAAAACGGGATAATTAAACGATCCATGACCTGTTGAATTTGGCGTTTTGGGGTGAGAATTCGAAAATCTGAAAATCAGTGCCCTAGCCTGAACTGGAATGGCGAATACACTGGTGATAAGCAGTCCCGGTTTATTCTAGTAGCACTTGTAGCACTAGCTACAGGCCCCGCGCTTTCTGAGAAAAACGTCTCACTAATGAAGAAAAAAAGTTCTGCTGTTACGAAATTAGTGAATTAAAAAAAAAACTGAATCAAAAGTATAAGGTAATGGGTTGTAACATTGCCACATCTTTGTTACTTTTAAAGTTCTACTTTGTTGCATCAATCTTCACAATAATTATTTTGACACTTTTAATCCTTCACAATAGTACATTGTTTCTTCAAAATATTGAAGTCACAGCTTCCATAATTTGAAAGATTTTATTATTTTTTTTAAAAGCAAGCAAAGTGGCTATGTTACACCGCAGGGGTCAAACATTGCCACCTCTATTTATTTCCAAGTCTCTGGCAATGTTTAAATGTATGAGAGTTGAATAGGAAACAGAAGCACATAAATATGCATCAGAACATTATCAGTCTTCGATTTTTGACCGTTTAAATATTCTTAAGCAGGGATAAATACTGCTTTGAGAACTTCGTCTAAAATAAGTTTATTAACTGTTTTACATTGTGATAAAATGCGATAGGGAAAAAATGCTTTCTTCTTTTTATATTTAGTCTGGGAAGCTCAGCAACATATCGTATTTTGGCATAACACACGTGATTTAAACTGGACCTGCTAATTCCATGCAGTTCAGTAGCCTTTTTCTACTTAATTTTCCAATATTTACTTTTTCCATTGCTTTGCGCATTTCATCACAGGTTTGAAAACCTTAGATATTGGATTTTTTATCTTCTGATCTACGTGGCAAACTTACAGTGCAAGTATGGCGACAACAAAAAAGGATTTTCCTATCAAATGTAATTAATTAATGTTTATAATTTAAAGGTCATATGCTTTAGAAATGATATATAAACTCATACAATGCCAATTAATTCAATGTAAGACTTTCTTCTCAAAGGATTTAAATGTAAAGGCAAGATGGCCAGTATGGCAATGTTACCCTGAAAGTAGTATATGCTATTAATACATTTTTTCTTGTTTATAATGAATAATTATTAAGTCACGACATAGCATACCTAGGACATGACGTATTTACTTATCTATATCGTTTATTTCAACTCAATCTTAAATTAACGAAGTTTCGATTTCGAGATTTGGCTGCATCACGATACACCATATATATTTACGGACATTTTATGTTGCAACTGTAACCCAATGCAACGAAGGACTGTATGTAATGTTTCTAAGAGAGGTAGCTAACTATGGGAATTTAGCCAGCAAATAAATTTACGATGCAGACTGTGCTACTTAATTTTTTTGAAGTTGTGGCAATGTTTGACTCATGCCAATGTTACCCGTCGTTCCCTTTTATAAATAAATTATGTTAAAGTTAAAAAATATGTCGTACGACACATTGTTTTAGTTTTAAAATGCAACCGTTAGAGATTTATTAATTTGTTTCCATAATTTGTTAGTGCATAAATTAAAATCGGAAAAGAATCAATTGCTGATTCTCTTATGTTCGTATTTATCATAAGTAATATCACGAGAAGTGCCGTGCTAGCCGGTAAATTCACGACTCGCGTAGCGAGGAGTGGATTTACCGGCTAGCACAGCACTTCGAGTGATATTTAGTGTGACTATTTCACGAATAAACACATTACATGATTGGAAAGGATAATTTAAATCACAGAAATTACGAAAAAGGGAAATATTACTCAAAATTACAACGAAAAAATGAAAACCTTTCATTCAGCTCCGACTTATCACTGCCTCCTGGAATAACTTATAATCAAGTAACATTTGAATAACAGTTTAATGCAGAAAATGATTTCAAATATGTTTCAATTTTATGGTAATAAAACTTTCGAAAAATAATAATAACAAGGCTACTTACAAGAACATTTATTACAAGCACAATCATTAAAGTTGTAGGAAGTTGTTTTCAAAGTCTTGCCCTTCCGTGGAAGTATTTGAAATGGAAGATGTACAAGATGAATTAGCAGCGGAATTCGTCGATTTCGAATGGATTGAACACACGTGTGCACTCATTAAAGTATTTTCCTGAATAATTTTTGATGTAACGTTCAACATTGTTTTGATAGCATATACTTTGTACTCTTCACCATCTAATCTTCGTATATTAATTACCTAAAATATGTGTAAATTCCTGATTTGTAGTTTGTGCTGTCCGTTTGTATTTTCTTTCTTCTCAAAATTCTTGAAATTGCTTCCACACGCTTTCTTTGTTCCTTTCGCTGATTTTCGGCACTGAATATTTACTTTCTCGCCTTACGAATACTTCGTAAGAAGAGAAAGTTATGTAATCGTGCGGCGGAAAACGGGGAATTTTCGCCAGAAAATCTCTTATAGCAGGGGTCTGATGACAAAAAAGTGGATAAAACCTGTTGCTAAATTTAGAAAAAAGAATCCTCTATCTCGTGGTGGAGTCAAAATCCATGATTTGTTGCTTCTTCATACTTCAAAATCCATTGACGGCAAAACGTCCGTCTGTCCGTCTGTGGTCAACGCTAGCGCCTAAACCGTTCGACCGATTTTCTTGAAAATTGATTTTCCCCGACGGTTTTTACTCGTCTCAATGCCTCTTGAATTTGAAACCGATATCTTAGTATTTTAGGGTACTTTACATGAAGCTCATTTTGAGATTTTCTAAATTAAAAGAAAATGGCTCCAAATTTTTTGATTATATTTTGTTGTTGAATAGTGCGAAGAACGTTGAAGGGAATGACGTAGGTATCATTTTCGTTGAAAGGCCCAATTTTTAGAAAATTGCAAAAAACTGTTTAAAAACTGCAAAATTGAAGATAGAGATTTTCGCCTCAGACAAAGTTGGTTGTACAAAATTAGCACTTCAAATAAGGTCATGTACCATTTTTTGAAAAAACGAGTAGTTTTTGCGTAAATTGCGATTCAAATTTACAAAAAAAATTCTCAAAAACCGCTCCAAATTTTTTCTTTAAATTTTCTGCACGTGTGTAATAAGGGACGGTAAATATATAAATAAACTAGTAGTGCTGTAGAATGACACATACTTTCTCGCAGTAGTTATTTTCCAAATGCCGATCATCGGATAAATTATGTGGAGTAAGCCGTTCACCGCTGCCTTTCTTGGTCATGTTTTTTGAAAGACATGTTTTTCGCATGTTGACAATTACCGGCTTCCTAATGATAGAACTGATACAAGTACGTTTTGACTAAAATATAAGCAGTTGGTCCGCGTCTCGGTCCCGTAGCGCTGTTGGTTAATGCCTTCGGGTTGAGATTTTCAATAAGGAAGGTGCCGGGTTCGATCCCCCGAGGGGGGTTTTAATTTGATGAATGTGATGTTGCAGGAAAAAACATTGAAGAGTGTTGATACTTTATTGAAAATCATTTGAAATACTTCTACTCACGAATAGAATCAATGCAGATAAATAGACAGGACTTGTCTGTGTTTTCCCTAACTGCGTCTTTTAAACAATTTTTCAATTCTGTTATTCGATTTCTGAAGCGTATGACATGTCAAATCAACCGTTGTCTAGTATATATCTGTATGAACCAATTTAAGTAAAATTATGAGCATTTTAATGTTAAATTGTAATACAATATATCCAGAAGGCATGCGATAAACTTACAATCCCTAACGGTTCTGAAATGATTTTTACATTCTAGCCTTACGAATACTTCGTAATGCGGTTTGTCGCTGCCTGTCTTGGTCATGTTTGAAAGACACGTTTTTCGCATGTTGAAAATTACCGGCTCCTAATGATAAAAGCGATAGAATTACGTTTTGACTAAAATATAAGTAATTGCGATAAATGTCCGGGAAATGTCTGTATATATTTGTTCAAATAATTAACTTTTAACAATTTTTTACTTCTCTTGTATTTGTAAAGCGTATTACCATCGTATCAATTGTTTCTTAATCATGCATTTACCATTTTATAGGTCGGTTCTATTCTTTCATGGCTCTGTTCGACAGAGGCGGTGTTGATGTTGCGTTGTGGTGTAAGTGCCGGTTCGTTGAATTTGAGTTTCGGTTGTCGGGTCTCGGTACCGAAAAGGTTTGCTGGTATAATACACTTTTTCTTGTTTATGAAGTAGTGGAATAGCAATAAGGACCGTATAGAAGCAGAGCGAGAAAGTATGTGCGTTGGAAGCACCACTAGTTAATATTCTATTTCAGAGTTTTAAACATAACCAAAACGACACATTTTAAAATTATATTGATGCACACAAGCTATTTTGGAGGTGAAACAATTGCTATCGTTATCATAAAAAGGTAAACAAAGGTTTTACAGCGATAAAAAAGGTAAACAAGCAGATAGCGATAAACATCGGATTGGTTTAATTTGAATATATCCTTGCTTACCATTGGCTACTTACGACGTGGACAGACATGAGTGAAATAGTCATCTGAAAAATTCAAAGTTGAAAGTTTTTTGGTTAATATTCACAGTTTGCTTACTGCTTTAACCAGAGACAAATAGCATATGACAAATTGAGGGACTTCTTTGGCATCTTTCGCCACCTTGACGAATCTGTCAGAAGAAATCAAAGAGGGTTCGTTAAAACTGATCAAAGCATATTCCGATGATTTGGAAAGTGAACTAAGTGAAGAGTTGATTCAATTCAGTGAACTTTTGAAAACAGATGTAGTTAAACCTCTCTCGGAAAATCAGGAAGACCTTCATGAATTGAAATCGTACAAGACTATATAAGAAAATTGTCTAGGATCTTTTTTTCCCAATGTTAAAATTGTTTTGAGAATTTACCTTTCTTTGATGGTAACAAACTGTAGTGGCGAACATTCATTTTCAAAATTGAAGTGTATTAAGAGTGAAATATGAGCCAGTATGGGCCAAACACGACTGAAGAATCTTTCTTTGATGAGTATCGAACACGAAAGGCTCAAACAAATTGATACAACGAGAATAATCGACGAATTTTCTACTGGAAAATTGCGTAAACGTTTGATTAGGTTAACAAAGTTCAATCAAAATTAAAAATTAATCTCTTAATTTTATTAAATGTTTATAATTTAATATTTTGAAAAAATAATATATTTATTTCAATTTTGATTGCATTATTTAAACATTTTATATCAACGAGAAAAATTTGACTTGCTTTCGTTTATATCTGTCATATCTTCCGATAACACTTAAAATAATGGATTATTTTGAATAAAGATATTGTTTTCAAACGGTAAGAAATAATAAATAAAAATAATATTTCGTTTAACCTGTATTCTGAATTGTTTTTGTAGGCTTCAAAATCATATTTGCCTAATAGAAAATGTACAAATATCCCATTATTGACCTACAACTTGGCTAAGAGTACTGGTAACTGGATTCAAGTATTTATATGCTTAAATTTCAGTCGTTTTTTGACAGTATACAGGATTGTCTCAACATTGATTAACTAAGTTATGTTTTAGCAAAGGTTCGATTTAAAAAAAAATATCGGCAATCGATTCAAGTTCTGACATATACCATGCGCTTAACAATGGCTTAAAAATTAGAAAAATTAATAACAGCATGATAGAAGTGCTACAGGCCCGCAGGTCGCTTAACCGGCCCTGGTGACAAGCAGTTTTTCAACAGATGGTTCATTTTCCAGAAATTCGCGCGTATGTTGACCGTAGTTTTTAAAGGTTTCATTTTTGTGGAAATTCCTCTCAGGGCTAATTTCTCGTTCAAATGCGGTAACTAATGACATGTTCTAACTCTATACGAAATTTTGGAAGAAGATTTTGCTTCCTGAGTAGAAATAGTTTGCATAGTTTTGCCTTAAAAGGCATTTTTTGTTCATTCTTTTGTGAGAGCCAAAAACGCGATAATTCAACGATCCATGACTTGTTGAATTTGGCGATTTTGGACGGGAATTCGAATCTCACGAAAATCAGCGTCCTAGCCTGAACTTGAATTGTGAATACACTGATGCAAAGCATTTTTCCAATAGATGATTTGTGTTCCCGAAGTTCGCGTCCAAGATGACCGTAGTTTGAAAGGCGTCATTTTCGTGGAATTGCTTCTCAGAGCTAATTTCTCGTTGAAATGCATTAACTAATGATATTTTCTAACTATATGAAATTTTTAAAGAGGATTTTGCTTCCTGAGTAGAAATAGTTTGCAAATTTTTGCAGCAAAAGGCATTTCTGTTCATTCTTTTGTGAGAGCCAAAAACGCGATAATTCAACGATCCATGACTTGTTGAGTTGTTGAGTTGGTTTTGGATGGGAACTCGAATATTTTGAAAATCAGCGTTCTAGCCTGAAATAAAATAACCAATACACTGGTTAGGGGAAGGTCGTGTGGTATCGGCCACCTTAGCTTTAAATATGATTTCTTAATTAAGGTTACTCAAAGTTATTCTTAAAATACAGAATATGAAACTTCAATCTCTTACTCACACACTCTATCAAAGCCGTTTGGTTTTGTGACGATACCGAATAGTTAATAGAAGAAAAAATTGATTTTAAACATACGACATAGTAGCCTGTCGCGGGTCTACGCAGCGCCCCTTTGTGTGCGCGAGGGACGGAGCAATTTGCGCCGGACACGTGCGCGGCGAGGTCCCCTCGCGTCCCCTGTCCGGCAGGGGGCTAGGGTACACGAGAATTATGACCCGATCGTCGCCTCTCTGGCGCCGCCACATCCCCAGGCGACCTGCGCCCCCCCCGACGTTAGAGAGAGAGGGTTGAGTGGAATTTTTCCACCAACTTCGGCCAGGAGACGCTTCCGGTCATTGGCCGAAATAAAATTAAGACGCAGTTGCCTTTTACCAATAGAGAGGAACCTTTTAAAATTCAAACAAAAATCTTTCCAGAACTTTCGGCAAATAAGTAAGGAGAGGGGGGTTACAGAGGCTTCGCGAGATGTGACGAAGTGAAACAATGAGGGAGAAGTGAGGAGACGGTCTGGACAGTAGGTTCGGGCAGGAGCGAGCACCTCAGCGGTGCGTCGTTCGGGTGCAAACGCCGCCGGCGTGGACGCCTCCGAAGTGCGCAGAGCAATCTCGTCCGGTCACCTGACAAAGACTTTCGCTGATTGTGCGGTGCGATATTGTGCCGCGCGCGATTCAAAAAACTATTCAATTCGGCTTGCATCACTACGCCCGCGACCGCTGCAGAGCTGTATTTCATGCTGAAGTCTCCGCCTACCTCCCTTCGCCGACTTCGAGCACGGGTACCTGCGTCTCGGCCCCCCGGCAAGAAGTCTACCGCCAGCTGTGACCTACTGCCGGCCTTTCACCGCCGAAGACAGCGCCCTGATGACCTCACCCCGAAGGTCGGGCATCGACCCTGCGGAGTCTTCTGAAAACACGGTCTGTTGTCCCCTTAGACTTTGGTGAATGGCCCGGATCACAGACCCGTGCCTCGACATAAGCGAGCCGCGCTGTGGCTGTTTTTGAGGATAAACTTCCTAAATTGTATGTTGCTCCTTCCTCGGTAAATTGTACTTTCATTTGTATTGTCTTGTAGTAAGTAAGAAAGCTATTTAAGTGAACAGGGAATCTGGGAAAAAAGGGGGGGATGTCTTTGGGTTTAAAAGGGAAAGGGTATTAGTAATAGGATTTTTTTGGTATATTTCATCATTTCAGCTAATTAAATTTTAATTATTCCTCAAAACCTCAATGAATTTTATTTGGTAACAAGTAGCGTCCGTCCATGGGCTCCCATTTCTTGTAGAGAGTCTCTGCGCCTGAGTTAGCCGGCAACTGAATCAGGTGAGTGAGAGAAGGGGGGAATCTCGATCGCCCGATCGATCCCCGACGTCGCATGCGCTAGGGCCCGCGCGGTAGTGACAGTTTGAAAGTAAAATAATATGATTATTTGGGAATAGTAAAAATCGTTGACAATTTACACGTCTGAAGAGTGGAGGGTGGTATCAGACAACTAAGTAAATAATGGTAAAATAATTTTAATGAAGTTTTTTACAGCAATTCATCAAAGATACGCTCACTATTGAGACAAATATTTAATTGATGAATATAAAGAAAAAATGAGTATTTGGTTACAAGGGAAAATAACAGTTCTTGAATTAAAAAACAAAATCTCAACTATTATGTTCAATTTATAGCTTCACAACTATCATTATTGACGGGTTTTTCTTTTGAAATGACCTTCATAATGACTATCTTCCTATTATTTCTTCCTATTTCCCGCGAATTTTACCTATAGTTTCCTGAAACATTGACAAAATCCACATTAGTATTCGAGTATTACCTCCTACCAACCTACACGCAGGAAATATGGAAAAGTGAAGAGAAGGCGAAGAAGCAACTGTCCGGTACCATCCGATTCTACTTTGTCCGATACCACCCGAACGACCGTCATCCTTCAGAAGAATACAACACAGATATAAATTGTACAAACAACGTTGTACTGCTGTAACGTAACAAATGCACCTAACTGAACATACTAGTCACAGTAGAATGTATTTAAACTTATCCTAAGAAAAGTTTCAAAGCTCCAAAGTTATTTTCGTACACTGGTCAGCATAAAAAAAACGTAATGCGTGTCGCAATAACCAAACTGATTGATGTACTCACCTCATACGGCGTATGCAAAGCTAATTCGTGTCCAGGAACACACTGATAGTGCAGCTCGTGCTACCACCAGTGCCCAGTTCCCTAAACTACTTTTGTCCGATACCACTCGTTGTCCGATATCACCCGACCTTCCCCTATAATCATTTTTCTAACAGACGGTTAGTTTCCCAGAAATTCCCGTCAAAGTTGACCGTAGTTTGAAATGCATTCGTCATGCAAATGTTTTCGTGGAAATGCTTCTCAGGGATAATTTTTCGTTCAAATGCGGTAACTAATGACATTTTTTAAACTCTATGTGAAATATAGAAAGTGGATTTGGCTTAGTCAATAGAAATAGTTTGCACAGTTTCGCAGAAGAAGGCATTTTCTGCCCATTCTTTGTGCGAGCCAAAAACGCGATAATTCTACGCTCCATGATCTGTTGAATTTGGCAATTTTGAAAGGGAACTCTTCCATCTAAAGCTAGCGGCGCCCAAAAACCAATCTCAACCAAACCATATCCAAAATTTTAGGTTAATTAAATGCTATATTCTCGAATTTTTTGCTCCTCTGGATTTCCCAAAATCGTGGGCGCTGAGAATGATCTCATGCTAACATGAAACCAAGAGTGAGAAACCCTTATATGCTCTTCAAGTCTTCGGGATTCACAGGAACACAAGTTTAGATGTCCTATAGATCTCCAAAGAAAAAGCTAAAACGAATATTTACAAATGTTAATATCGTAAATTTTTTATAAATTATTGCTACTGAGATCGTTACTTTCTTTCCAGGTGCTAATTATGCCTCTTCTGAATAGACAAATAAACAAAATCACACTGCTTCGTGTGAAAAACAAACTTTTATGATAACATTAGGAACCTGTTTTGTTCTATAGTTGAAAAAAAGGGGAAAAAAATCCCTTATTACGCGTTAAAAGTTCAAAATACAAGTTTATTACTATATTGCATTCATTACTTCTTCATTGCGGCCCCAAATTAGTGTTTTTTCTAGACCGGGCCTCTGAGACCCACTAAGAAGAAAGGCGCAAAATGGAGCTTCGTGCGTCAAGGGTCAATTCTTATTCCCCTAACAATCTGTTATTATGATGGCCATCGAATTGTTTAATAAACTTATTTTTTATAGTCGGAATCTATTTCCCTAAATTTAATTTACTAATAAACTAAACATAATAAATAATAATAAACATCCCTGGTCTTGAACAAATTTTATTGTAAGTTGTTTTCGAAATGAATTTACACACTTTCCTGGTGACGATGAAGACCGCACTCTTGGCGCTGCGAAGACTCATTCGGTCCGTGTGTCGCCCATCCACCAGTTCTGGATTCCGCGCCATCTTCGTATCTGCATACATTTTACTTTGCCCGTGTCCTACTTCTCTTAATTTTCTATAATCACGACATATTTTTTAACTTCTGAAATTCTACACAACTCACGAATATATATTTTCCATACACCCAAATCCTACGAAATCTAAGTTGAATTTTTTTCAAATAAACTTTCTGCCAGACATGACCACACGTCTGTTAATCCTGACCGAGAGCAATTACAACGTAAAATTCTCTTGCATCCGATCAGCTTGTTATTCTCATTAACATGTTCTGCATTGTCATTGTACTGAATCCGATGCTAACTTGTCCCTGCCTGGGCTTATCGGATTCTTCTTGTCAATTGTAACAATGCGCTATACATACACAATCATTTATTAACTAGTGGTGCTACAGAATGACACAGACTTTCCCGTATTAATTTTCTATTTTCTTGGGTCTTCGCTAGCTATTCGGAATTGCCACATACTCTTTCTTGCCAGCTACCATCTATCACCGCCAAAAGTACATTTTTTTGGTCATTTTCTTAATTTTTCGGTTTCCTATTGGTAGAACGAAAATATTAACTTTAGAATATTAAAGAACACAAAAACCTAGCCGTAAATGGCAATTTTCTTTTAAAAATTATGTGCCGTTTAAGAGAAAATAGCGTTTTAGCACTACTAAAAATGCGAAATTTGAAGCTCATTTTCACAGAAAATGATTGAGTTTTCAAAATACTTTATTGGAAGTTATTTGAAGCACTTGCACTCACAAATATAATAATGTTTATAAATTGCTCGTAATGTGCATATTAAAGATGTGAGAGATCTTTCAAAAAAATTACAATTATGTAATTTTTGAAAAAACAAAAAAATAACTCAAAATAAACTTTACGCTATACTAAAGAGTGTAATTATCACTATCCGTTACAAAAGTTTCAAGAAAAAAATTGCAGCCATATACGAGAAAATGGCGTTTGAGCATTTCTGAAAATGCCGAAATTTGAGCTACTTTTCACAGAAAACGGTAGTGTTTTCGAGAAACGTTACTTGACATTATTTAAAGCATATATACTCGTAAATATAATAGTGTGAAAAAATCGCCAATAATGTAAATATTAACGACGTGAGAGACAAGTAAAAAAATTTACATTTTTGTAATTTTTGAAAAAAACAACCGATAGACCAAAACGGCTTTTGTCATTGATAGAGTTCATTTACCACTATCCCTACCAAAAGTTTAAAGAAAAAATTTGGAGCCGTTTTTGAGAAAATCTTGTTTTTGTAATTTTTTTAAATTGCACATATTGCACGCAAACTACCAAAATTTTGAAAAATATTAACATGACCTTTATGAAAGAACTCAATATGCAGAAGAAATTTTATTTGAAGAAAAAATCTCTATCTTCAATTTTGTAGTTGGAGAAAGACGCCGAAAAAAAATCAAACTTTCAAAATTTTCGAAAATTTAGAGCTGTACGTGAAAATCGGACCTATGCCATGTTAAGAGGTGTATTTTACTCTATTCATACAAGAAATTTAAAGAAAAAATTTGGAGCCGTTTTTGAGAAAATGTTGAAAATCCCCGGGGGGCTTCATATAAAGTACCCCCAAATTTTGAAGAATCTTTTTCAAAATCTCAAAGCTTCGACTAGAATCAGATCGACCGGGGAATATCCATTTTGGAAGAAATCGTACGTATGGTTCAGGCGCTAGCAGTGTTCACAGACGGACAGACGGACGGACGGACAGACAGACGGACGTTTTCCTTTCAATTGGGTTTTCGGTATCAAGGACCTAGAAAACAGGGTTTCTGGCTACACCATGTGTTAGGGGATGTTTTTTTCTTAATTTAACAACTGGTTTTATCCACTTATTCGTTTTCACGGCCCGGCAATGAATTTTTTTCCGCCGAAAATTGGCCATTTTTTCGCGCAGCATTACATAACTTTCCCTATACTACGTATATCACTCCGTGTATACGTACGTATACGGGAAAGTAAAAATTATTTTTCTATATTTTAGATATTTATGCAAACACGCCTTTTATGTTATTTATCGACGCCTTACGTCCCCAATGTCTCATTTCTGTTTATGTTTTCCCTTCCTATCTTGTTCCGTCAACAAATTTTAATCTATTTATACAAAATACCCGACAGGCATTTTTACCCTTCTCAATATACGTGTATTTACGAGAAAATAACTAATGGTGCTACAGAATGACAGAGCCTTTCTCGTACTCGTAATAGTTTTCTAATTTGTTTGGTCTGGTCTAGCTTTTCGGTCTGCCTCATACTCTTGCCAGCTGCAATCTATTGCCGCCCAAAGTACTTTTAGAAAAATCTCAATTTTTCGGTGTCCTAATATTGATCAGAAATATTACTTTACGAAACTTGTACAAGGGTAAAAGAAACTCGACCTATTATGAAATTTTCGTTGAAAAATTTGGACTAGTTTTTAAGAAATGGCATTTTAGCTTTACTGTAAATACGAAATTTGAAGCTATTTTTCACAGAAATCTTTTGAATTTTCTAAAAACGTTTTTTCATGTATTTATTAGTTGCATCGATCGCTGAGGTCATTAGCGACTCGATTTGTACATTGAATTAACAATAGTTAATACCTTCTAAAAGATTTATTGGAAGTCATTTGAAGCACTTCAAAAGCAATGTGTACAAACTGTTGGAAATGTGCATATCACAGGCGGAAGAGAGGTTTAAAAAAATACATTTGTCTAATTTTTGAAAAAGACAAAGAATGCAGCAAAACAAATTTTATGTGTTCTTAAAAAGCGCAATTACCACCATCATTATGAAAAATGTGAAGAAAAAATATGGAGGCGATTTTGAGAAAATAGCGTTTGAGCGTTTCTAAAAATGCAAAATTTTGAGCTCATGTTTCATAGAAAACTTTTGATTTTCGAGAATCAGTCTGCCTCATACTCTTGCCAGCTGCAGTCTATTGCCGCTTAGATATCATTCCGATTAGATATCACTGCCGATTATATATCATTCGAAGTGCATGTACTCATAAATGGTTGTCTAGGCTATTCCAAGCCTTTCGATACAATGAATCATGGTGATTTTATCCGTAAATTGAAAGCGTATGATTGTTCTGATTCTGCTATAAAATTGTTACCAGTTACTTGACTAATAGAGTACAGAGAGTTCACCTATCGTTGCAGGGGACCCAACAAGTTTCTGCACCAATTTGTATCAAGTCAGGGGTTCCACAAGGCTGAATTTTGGGTCTGACATACTTTACTTTATATGTGGCCGATATGCATAATTTAGACTTACGTATGCTGATGACACCCAGCTGTTCTTAGCATTCTCTCCAGAGAACCAGGCGATGGTGTAACGGTTAGCGTATCGTATTGTTATACCGAAGTTCGCAGGTTCAAACCCGATCAAAGCAGTGGATTAAAAAGGGCAAAAGAATCCTTCGTACGCCTTCCTTCGCAGGGCCACAGGCAAGCCTGCTGTCCCATGTTATAATAGTAGATTTACTGCATGTAAAAGATCATCAAGCCTAAATGACGCCTCTGAGCTCAATTTTTAAAAAAATCGCCTCTTTCATCGTCCAAAGTTGGTCTCCGCGTCCAAAGTTGGTGAAAGAAGCATAACGAAATTAGCGAGGTCAGATGGAAGAGCAAGCCTAATGGTCTGAGTCTCGCCACGTAAAATAAGGCAATTCAATTCAAAAAGAACCTAAACCTAGCGCTGAGTATCTTCAAGGTGGACATCATGAAGATTTCTGAGTGGTCAAATTTAATGTTTCGAATCCGTCTAAACCGCTTTAATCATTGTCGACCCTACTGAACGTGTTGGTGACACCAGAGGAATATCAATTGATGATGACAGTTAGTACACGTGTACTAACTGTCGATGCCGCACGTAATTTGGGTTTACGTCTTGACTCATTCTGGAAGTTTGGTCGACATATATGTAAAGTATGTTCTATTGCATATACCCGATTCAGAAATTTGTACTCGCTTAGAAAATCTCTACTAACTACGCTAAAGTTGTATTTAACGGATTCCTTTTTTCTATTCCTGTTTAATTTATCAATACTGCCTGTGGCCCGAGACTGGAAACTCTTCAGATGACCTTTATTGAAGGTGTGCAAAATACGTGTCTGTTTTGACCACAGAAAGTACGACCACATATCTTTGACGATGCTGAATTCGGGCTGGCTGTCAATGAGGCAGAGAATCTGGCTGCATATCTTTAAACTTAAACTCTAAACATGTTTAAACTTGTTAGCAAAGTTCTTAAAACTGGCAACCCACCTTATCTTCGTGACCAAGGACGTTTCTTGGGAGACAGTAACGCTAGGAGGTCGCTCTGCACCAAATCATCTAC
Source organism: Acheta domesticus (assembly GCA_031308135.1). Taxonomy (NCBI): domain Eukaryota; kingdom Metazoa; phylum Arthropoda; class Insecta; order Orthoptera; family Gryllidae; genus Acheta; species Acheta domesticus. Next base: position 192,557,762 of record JAHLJT010002406.1, read on the forward strand.
TTTATCATTTCTGCGTTATTCCAATTCACTATTTACTTCATCCTTTTCTTATTTAACCTTACTTGATTAACTACTTACCGGATGGATGTTTGGCGATGGGAGACAACCAGTTATTTTCTATCCTTCATGATTTTGTTTCTACTAATTTCTGATTTTAAAATAACTCTCGGTAAAAAAGACTCATAAATGAATGTATTTGACATTATTACATACAAGAGGGTCTGATTTCAGGTTTTCCTGAATCAAAACCGTTTTGTGCAAATGCAAATGCGATCATTCGTATCAACATACAAATTTTGTATCCCCTGAGGGCAGAATTACATATCTTGTTCTGCTACCCCCTTTAAAGAAAAAAATTGGAGCCGTTTTTGAAAAAATCTTGTTTTTGTAACTTTTTAATGTTGCACATATTGCACGTAATATTGCGCGAAAACTACTAAAATTTTCAAAAAAGAAAAAAAGAATGACCTTAATGAAATAAATAATTATGGAGTAAAAATTTTACCTCAAAGAAAAACCGCTGCCTTCCTCAAAAGTACTCCCTTCAGATACATATTTGCCTTGTCTTACACGATTGAAATTGTACATGTGACACAATACATATTATTATTATTATTATTATTATTATTATTATTATTATTATTATTATTTTCACAATTGCGGGTTGCTAAGAAAATTTGAAAGGCACCGTGGTTTCACTCCCGACGAGAGAGGGAGGCGAACATTTCAGCAAAGGCAAATGGCTTCGCTCCAAAATGCCAGCTATTCGCTTCATAATATTTTGTTGTACATTGCAAAATTTTCAACAGGGTCATTCCATGTCAAATCGGCCAAAATTTCCCGACCATCTTCCAATTCGACTGAAACTTTTTAAATCGTTTTAGAATGACGAAACAACACTGAATATTGTATTTTTGGCATTCAATTTTGCTTCCTTTTGAAAATTTTGAAATGTGATATTTTGCATGAGTTTCAGAGGGTATTTTATAAAAACTAGTAAAATATCTTCAAATTTGATTTTACTTTGCAACTTGCTTTATATTTCTAATGAGTATATCCCACGCTAAAGGTTTGATATGACAAACCTAATTTTAACGGCATTAATAAGGCCGAATTAAAGCCAAAGTAAATAATTACGATTTTTTTCAAAATTCATTTTCTTAAATACTCCATCTCGAATTTTCTTCTTTTTGTCGTCAAATTGAAGCGGAGACATTGAAGTTTATAGTAGTAAAAAATCTCGATGGTATATTAGAATTTACCAACGTTATTACCAGTTGAAGTTACATTTTTATTTTTGCTTTTTATGGACTTAGGAGAACTATACATACATAACCGCTTATCATTTGTAAATCTTATTTTCTTTATTTAATGATTAATTCTCGTACATTTTAAATGTATCTGAAGTATATTTTCGAAGGCAGAAACTTCTATTTATACCGGGTGACCCACCAATTGTAAACCACCGTCATATCTTCTTAACGATTCACAACATCGAAAAGCAGTTTTCGCTCATCAATGCGGAATCATGGGACAAGTAATATGCTTTAGTGATATTGTTTGTAATATTTTTAGTTTTGTGCGGTTGTAGTAGCTGACTTTTCAGAGAACTACGCATTCGCAATTCAAGGCAGTGTACAGAAAGTACATTGGAACAATGCTCAAGCTATACATGCTCTTTTCGGCCAAGCGAAGAAGCCATTGTTTCAATCAATTTTGTCATAACACGATTTTAAAATCACAACCCGGCAGTGTGTATTATTTCCAAATACAGCTAATTATTCTTAAAAACTAAAAATTCAAACCTGACAGAAAAAGAGGAAGGAAAGATCGCATGCGGTCCGTGGCCCGATTGTTAGAGTATTGCTCCAGCATTCTCCTCGTGTTGATCGGAGAAACTACGGAAAACTAACGATCTTATATCTCTTTTACATATTGAGTTATTCAATGCAATCAGTTTGACTGAATCACTTCGGATCGTTTTTTAGATTGTCAGTTCAACGCAATCCGAATGACTAAACACGCCGCGTGCATTCATGAACGGTTTGGAGTCTTGGAGGCAGGTGGCACCGACTCTCTTCTTTCGCGTGCAGTTATGGACAGGGCGACGAGTGCTTCGCATGGGCACGGGTGGTTGTAGACTGTGACGTGATTGGCTTCCCAACGCTCCACGCTCCCCGTCATTCCAGTCACAATCACTCTCATCACCTCAGTCACCGCTGACGACCATCCTCGCGCAGTTCACACGGCGCGGGAGAAGGCAGCTGCATCGAGGAACGGGAAGGGGAAGGGGAAGGGGAAGGGGAAGGGGAAGGGGAGGGCGAGGGCTGCGCGGAGCGTTGAGCACTGCCATCAAGGAGAATGCCACATTTTGCCCCTTCTCGCGAATGGCGATCGACGAAAGCGAGGCTCTGGGAAACACGGTGCTGTGTGTCGCATCCTGCACGCCCAGTGGACCGAGACTTCGACGAAGGCCACGGCCGCGGCGGCGCACAAACCAACCAACAGGACGTAGAAGGCTCCTTGCAGAGCCGTCAGGGTGAGCGGAGTCGGAGCGCTCTCTGCGGGCACGTGGTTGGCGAGCAGGGCGTCCATGTACTTGTGGCCCAACTTCCGTAAAACTTCGTTTTGCCAATGCTCTATCAGGCCTCCGTGGATTAGTCTTCTGATGCCGAGGTCAAACCAACGTTTGATGGGCGATCGTCTCTGCAAGCCAAAACCCACGAAAAACGAAAACAGAGGTTCTTTCATCATTCTCAGGTTTTGACGTAAAACAGGTTTAATCTCCTCAGCCCCCATGATGTAGTGGCTCATTGCTTTGACGAACACCGCGTACCGCCCTCGGCCGAGTCTCTCCTCTCGATCTCGCGGGTGCTTCTCGACCCGGAAGCGCTTCCCGAAGGCGATGAGGTCGGGGTTGCCCGTGCCCTCGATGAACTCGTCGAGGAAGGCGTGGCTCTCGCCCCAGTGGACGCCCGCGGCCAGCAGGTCGCGGAAGGTGTCGAGCGGGCGCGTGCGCGGGGGCGAGGCGAGCAGCGCCGTGAAGCCCGTGGCGTAGCACGTGGTGGCGAGCAGGCTGAAGAGCGACCACGTGACGAGCAGCAGGCGCAGCGCGGCGTGCGCGGGCAGGCGCGGCAGCGCGTTCAGCAGCAGCAGGCGCAGCGCGGCCAGCAGGCAGGCGCGCGCGCGCAGGTAGCGCTCGTCGCGGGGCGCGCGCGCACTAGGCGGGAGGGCCCTGGCCGTCAGCCACAGCGCGGCCGCGCAGCCCGCCAGCGCGCCCGCCACCGCGCCCCACGCGCGCGCCTCCAGGCACAGGTACACGGCCCGCGCCGGCGACACCTGCCGCACACACGGGGGGTGTCAATGAAATGGAATATCTCACGGTATTTTGCGCCGTTCTCCGTTGTGCCGCTAGAAGTCGCATGATCGCGACTATCGAGCAGTGCTGGCGATCATGCAACTCCTGGCGGCACAACGGAGAACGACGCGAAATACCGTGAGATATTCCATTTTATTGACACCCCCCCGTGCGTCAAGAAAGAAAAACCGAAGTATAATTTCCAATAAATTTCATACGGGCATTTGCATACATAATCCCACGAGTGCTTTGGAAATTGTTGATAAATCCCCGACTCGCGAAGCGAGGAGCATCGTTTCCGAGTGGCACGCCTGAACCGGAAGCTGTAGTGAAAGGGCGCACCTGAGCTAAAAATAAAGGGGCGACCAGGAAACATCCCACGCTAACAAAGAGTTGTCAAAGGTTAGTGACGAGTCTGAGCAAGACCCCTGGAATTGGCTAGCCATCGAGCCTGGGAACGTCGGGTGGGGGAGACAGGGGTGTATATAAGGCTTTCTGCGCTCGCGGAGATTCAGATAGATTCGTAGAGCTTGTTGTTAGCCGAGAGGCTGGGTGGGATCTCCCGTGCACTCCAGCTCGTGGTTTCCGGGGCGGAGACCGGTTTTGGCGCTAGGCCATGTAGGTACGTGAATACCGGGGACTTAACGTCCGATTGCATCGCATCGTGCGATGTACCTGCTTTCGAGCAGTGCCACTGCGCTGTAGGGCCTAGGGACGGTCGCGGGGTTTTCGCGGCTTAGTGGAAGAAGAAGGTTGCCGGGGTTTAATTAGTATTTGTAAGTTAAATTCTTGTAAATAAATGTAAATATTGTTATCTTCTACGCAGTCTGTGTCATTCTCTTCAGTACGTCACAATACACTGTCCTGATTGGGGAATTTTGAAGGTATAGTTAAACACTATTCGTTTTAATTTCACGAGTGGAATAGTCCATTTAATCTTTTTGTCAAGCGAAGATGTTAATTTGTATAATTTGTTTCACCAGTATCCTGATGTAAGACTTAATAGATAAATATGCTTTCTTCATTGGAACTTAAAACTTATTTACTACAATTTTGCTAACACAATTACCAAAAGGCAACTCTTCCCCAAATACAACTTAAATCTACCAAGCTGAATCAATACGTAAGTTGCACATGGTCATAACGAAACAACATAGTTCGATAAACTATCACCACCACTCCCAAAAAATTAAGATCGGTTAATGATGATCTCCAGAAAGGCACACGTACATCTTACTTCTGAGGATTTTACCAAGCCTCAGCTCAAAAGTTTCTAATCTGGCTGCTGTGCATGCTGCATACGCCCGTCCGTCCATCCATCCATCCACACATACATACACATTGATTTTCGTGTAGGGTGTATCTCCTCGCCACTTCCACCAATTTTAGACATTTTTGAAACATTAGTTCCGATGTGTGTGCTATGTAGGATGAAAATAATATTAAACACGGTTTTTATGTCTGAAAATTCGAGATCGTAGTGTTAAGATCATTTCAAAACTCGATTGTTATTTCAAGAAATTTCAAATTCTTTTGTGTAAGGAAAACTTAGATTTATTTGAATTTGCAGTTAAAAGTGAAAGTATAAAAGATTTTTATTCAAAAACCTGTGAAGCTACGACAAAAATACAATGTGAAAATTGGGGAGGGGGAGGTAAAAACCAGCTCTAAATATATTTTGGTTCAAAATAATTGTTCAAACGTTTTACTTAATTCCGCTTTTTTACTGTCTTATCCGTCTAGACACTTTTCTTAAAATAACTATGAAAATATGAACATTGTGTGCCTGATGGATAATTTCGGGTTTCCGGGCGCGTCAGCTGTTGCAGTCATTCCTGTCGTAACTGTAGTGCGTATCTTTTCTTGACGAGGGGGCGATATTTATCCCCGGGGAGGGTGGAGATCCGGCGCCGACCTACACACCGGCCCACTGGTTTGCTTCAGCCAGGCGCCTCTCACCCCGACGAGCTCTAAGCTCCAACCCGCCTCCTGGCGAGTGTGGTGGTGCAGTGCATATACGTGTAAGTAAGGGGTGAGGATAGAACACGAAACGGGAAGGTAAAGCGCGTGCAGTCCGTGGACCATTTGTTAGGGTACTGCCCCAGCGTTCGCCTGGTGTTGACAGGAGATACCATGGAGAACTACACATTAGAGTAGCTGGTGCTAGAATTCTTCCCCTAGCTATCTGGCCAGCATGGAGACCCGAACCCTACCTAGTTCCTCCAGGTCAGAGGCACTGCAGTTATTGCTTTGAGCCATCTACGCCGGTGAAATGTTTACGTGTTTTATACGATGTATAAAATGTTAATAAGAGATATAAATCGATATTAAAAAGTTTTCATACTTTAATAAAGGACTCTTGATCGGCCCCGTGGCCAAGATCGCTAAGGCAGTAGTACCGTGGCGATCTCGAGTCGCAGGGTCGCGGGTTCGAGTCCCGCCTCGGACATGGGTGTATTTGTGTTGTATGTGTGTGTCGTCCTCTCACCCCTCACAATCATCATCAATTCATCATCCATTCCCTCAGGGCTAACAAACCTGGAGTGTAAAAATGGACTCAGCAGAAATGCTGATCCCCCCAGACAATGTCTTACGTGCATAAATGCACGTTCGCGTGGTCCACAGGGGCCGATTCGCGACGAAAAGAAAGAAAAGACTCTTGTGTTTGATCTGGTCTGCTCTGATCGGATGCACGAGGCGTGCGCCAAACCGAGCGCTCGCTCTGCTGAGGCCCGTGGGGGAGGGGCGGCTGCCGTGCGATCCGGCTGCGTTGCGATCATTATATGACAACAAAAAAAAATTGCAACCGTTTTTGAGTAAATTTTGAAAATGTCCGGGGGGCTTCATGTGAAGAACCCCCGAAGTTTGAAGAAAGTTTTTCAAAATCGCAGCGCCTCAAGTCGAGCCAGGTCGACTGGGGAATATCCATTTTGGAAAAGATCCTATGTATGGTTTACGCGGTAGTCGTGTTCACAAACGGACGTACGGACGGACAGACAGACGTCTCTACACGGAGAGACAGACGGACGGACATTTTGAAAAAAAAACAACACTTTTTCGGTATCAGGGGGCCTCACGTGTATTTCCGTAAATCTCGGAATCGATTTTCCGCAGCATTCCATAACTTCTCCTATACTCCGTGTACTACTCCCTATAGAGGAGACGCGCGCAGTTATCTGGTGGCTGACCGCCGACAGAGGCCGGAAAGAGCTACAAGATAAACAGAAAAATATTACCTTTCGAATGCGCAGGTATAGATATGCACAAAGATACACAGACAAGCATAAAGTTCGCAAGGTTATTTTTGAATTGCGTAGACACTACCTTTCAGCAAAATTACGCAGCGCGCAATTACATTTTTCACATCAAGCTACCATTTTGGAAAATCCTTCATTAAAAAACGCGTCAAGCTCAGGTGCGCTGTTCTGCTTGGCGGACACCACTTCATCTGAGCTTCATCGGCCCTTGCCTACGACATTCAGCAGGTAAAACCGTGAAAGACTTACGTTCAGGGCTGTAGAGATCTATAGGTCCCGGCGCAACACATGATAATGGACTTACCATTTTTATTGTTTCTCAAAATCTAAACCACTTTGTTTTTGTCGTTGAATATTTTATTCATGACATATTAATACTTTGATAGAATGCAACCCACCCTGTTCCTACAAAAAATTTAAAGAAAAAAAATGTGGAAATACTTTGTGAGAAAGTCTTGTTTACGCATTATCGAGAAAATAACACTATTTAATTCGAAATCATGGGAAACCTACTAATAAAAAACTTTTCACGAACCTGTTTGAAGCGCTAATACTGGCAAATATATTACATTAAAATTTTTCTATATTAACGATAGTGTAGGAAATGTTACAAAAAAGTAATACTTTTGCAATTTTCAAAAGTGAAGTGATTTTTATGAAAATTGGACTTTTATCATGTACTATAATAATAAATTTAAAGATTCTTTTTGAGAAAATTTACAATGTAACCTGTGGTTCATTTAAAGCATTCTACCCTCAAATTAAAAGATTCATTTGAAATTTGCACAATTCCGTGATGAGGCACATCTAGCATAGATTATCCATTTTGAACAAAATTCCGTTGGCGGTTAAAGCGGTAATGTTTGCTCGATTAAAATACTGCTCCGCATAATTATTTATTACATCTAAGGACTTAATTCTCAAAATATCCTTAAATTACCTTGACACAACTGATAAATTATGCCCTTTTATGACAAAGGAAAAAATCATGTAAGTTGGAGAACATTTGCGATAATTATGGCTGAAGAAACAAAACAATAGATGAAGATTTGTTTAGCCTCCTTACGAATTCTGTGTAAAGTTATTAAATAAATTATTAATATTGTTATTTATTATGATTATAAATCATGATTTGAATAACCATAACTACTTAGTAAGATTATAATCATTTGTTTAACATTAAGAGTGAACTTTTATTGAAATTATTACGAAATAAAATGATCAAGAATAAAAAACAAATTTTACGTGCACATTTGGAGAGCGTACTCAGAAATCTTTTCGCTGAAAGTTTGGTGACAAGTTGAAATTAATAGTTACAGAAAAATTTTAGGGATGGAGATTTCCCTCCCCGTGCATCTGCACTTAGATTAATGCAAGATTGGCAAGCCATCTTCCTCACATTCTTTTGTATTTGAGGACGGTTATGACCGTGTGCAACTTGACGTTTTGATTCATCCTCGCAGCGAGCGCACCTGGGTGGGCTTGGGCGCTAGAAAAGTGACAATCTGCTTGGTCCAGGGCTCCGTCATGGCGATGGTGGCCAGCTTGTGGTCCGTCACCCACATGGAACACACGGCGAGGTCCGCCCTCCGGTGCAGCACGTCCTGGTACACGGCGGCCCACGCGTCGGAGGCGTTGGCGCCGCCCTCGTCCCTGCGCACGAAGCGCAGCGGCGCGCCGCGCAGGAGCGTCCGGATAATGCGCACTTCTATGCCGTCGACGCCGCGTCGAAAGGCTTCGGGAGCGTCGCTGCGAGGGGGCGGCGAGGGGTACACGACGAACGGCGGGCAGTGGAAGAGGCTGACGCGCGCCCCCGTGCGCGGCAGGGCGCGCAGCCGGCCGGGCAGCAGCGAGCCCCCCCACCTGTGGTGGTTGGAGCTGAGGCCGGCCAGCCAGGGGCCGCGCGGGGCGGACGCGGCCACGACGAGGCGGCGCGACGCGTGGCGCCACTCGGCCAGCGGGCGCCCCCCTGCGCGGCCCAGCGCCGTCACTCGGCAGTCGCTGGAGACGAGCACGACGGACAACGTTTCATCAGACACTCGAGGCAGTTCCTTCACTGATTCTCCTGCGTGGATGGCCAGGACAGATGAATAGCTCCGGTTGGCAGTATCTGGAAAACAAAATGCAATTATTGAGCTATCGACATTTCTTCAATTTTATTGCTAATCATATTTACTTACTGGATGTTATGGCATGTAATAACAATGACATGTTATTACTAATGACCAGTAAACCAGCGCACTTCTGTTCTCCAAAGGACACGTGGCTGATTGAGTAAATGACCCATCTGAAGACATTGTGAATTAAATAAGCAATTTGTTCTCCGATCTCACTCGCATCATCGAATGCCAGAAAATACAAACAGTCGTGAGAGAAGTTATAAGACAACGGCAATACCATTTTGACTGCAGACAATACATTTGATGTAGAGTGCCCCTTAAAAAATGTTGCAACTGGAGAGATACATGTAATTATGCTTATCGTTGCTAGCAGCGACAAATTTGAGAAAGAGAAAGACATTTTCATATTGCAGAAAATGTCACTTTCTAAAAATGAGACGAACTAACATTTGTAAATTATAAAAATCCGCAGAAACTGTTCTTTTACACCTTCACCGTTATGCCTATCACTTGTTCGATAACTTAATATAATGTCGTGGATGTTGCATTAAAAAAGCACACGTTTAACTGAAAAACGCTGTACATCACACTGGTGCTTTTGAAAGCTGCGTAGAAAATATGCAGTACATGCTGCAGAAAATACGAAAATATTCTCCCTACAGTTTAATATGGCCGGAATTGTGGGATAATTGTGTGTGGAACTGCACCAATTATCGTCCATACTTGAAGGTTGTGATCAGTTAAATCAGTAATCCAAAAGAAGGCAACACAATACGCGATCGTCAGTCCAAACAAGGTAGGACTAAGTACACCGCTTTCAGTTACCTTTGTCGTGCAACAGCGTCATTAGGCGATAAAGATCAGACATGTAACACAAAAGAACTGTCGCGGGACCATCATTCATCGTATATCAGAGATGTGGAGTGTAATTTCCTTGTCAGAAGAGATCGTACACGAAAGGGTCTGCATTATTGTGCGATACAAAAATACATTAAATGATGTTTTGCATCATTGGAGAATCTAGTCAAAGGGAGGCAATGCGGCTACTGGCCTTATATTACGTCGATGAGAGCAAAATATATTTTTCATCACATTTCTTACATGCAACTAATTTAAGGTATTTTTGTCATAAACATTGACTTTATATTTTTATCATTTTGTAACAATAATATTTGTGAAGTAGGTTGTTTACAACTTAAAACCTCACGTCTTTCCCACACTGTTCTTGTTGCAAGCAGAATGGAGCAAACTAAAATCTAGTAATTTTTTTTTCACTCAAACCAAGTTTTCGATTGTTGTTGAAAAATGCGTTGTTCAAATCATGCCATTCTTTCTTTAAGTAACTCAAAACAGAGACCATCTAGTGATGAACAGCACATATTTTCTCATATTATTTGTGACTGCTATGCAATAGTTTATTTCTACACGAACATGCAAAAGTGTTTTTAACAGCAATTTTTTTCCGTGCCGAGACTCGAACTCAGGTCCTGCGAGTTAACTCGATGTGCGTCATCCCTCTATGACAAGCAGCCTCTCTGGCGAACTCACTCGCGCCGACGCTTCACAGTTTAATAGACTCAACCACGGTGGAAGATATATAGGTGTGTCAACTAGCCGCCTTTGGAACACATTTTCTGAAGCCAGTTTGAGGCTAGTTCCTCGGTTGACCATACGGCGGCGCGCACGATCGTTTTAGGGTCACTGTGTAAGATAAGCATCTTAAGATGACATCTTAAACGGTGGTTATTCTACAGTTTTACAGAAACATGTCCTACCCATTTTCGTAACTTTTCGCTCTAAACGTTACCAATTCCACCGCGAAACGACAAATCACTGAATTGCAATTTGAAATCAGCTGGCCACAGAGCAATCGAATAGATCACGACCAATCATGACCTTGCCCAAATGACACCCAAAGATCGCAGCGCTTATATGCAAGAACTGTGACTTGAACTGAATTGAAACTAGCCTCACATAAGCTTCAGAATTACACAGGGAGTGAACACACCTATGTATCTCTCTCTCTCTCTAGATATACTCACACACACACACCTATATATACACACACAAATTGTTAGTGTTCTAGAATTTCGCCAAAAACTGGACTGGTCATTTTTGACCTAATTCTTAAAAATGCGCCTCAGGGCTCATTTTGTGTATTTTTACAGGAAATAGCATTTTCTGCATCAATGGACTGACGAAAATTGACGCCTTTGGACGGAATCTCGAATCGCTGAAATTGTCGTCGCAGCCGGAATTGCATGGCCAGTTATTTGGTGAAATCAGGTTTTCAAACAGATTGTTAGTGTTCCAATATTTCGCCAAAAAATGGACAGGTCATTTTTGACCTATTTTTTTAAAATGCGTCTCAGGGCTCATTTCTCGTCGAAATGCGGTAAATAATGGAATTTTATAACTATAATATAAAGTTTGAAATCGTATTTTACTTCCTGAATAGAACCAGTTTTTTCTATTTTTGCAGAAAATTGCATTTTCTGCCCGATTTTTATGCTAGCCAAATACGCGAAATTTCGTCGATCCATGGATCTACGAAAATTGTCGGTTTTGAACGGAATCTCGAATCCGCTTAAATCGTCGTCACAGCCGGAATTGCATGGCGAGTTGTTTGGTGAAATCAGGTGTGCAAACAGTTTATTAGTGTTTTAGAATTTCGCGAAAAAAAGAACTGGTCATTTTTTACCCATTTTTTTAAAATGCGTCTCAGGGATCATTTCTCGTCCAAATGCGGTAAATAATGGAATTTTTTAACTATGTTATAAAGCTCGATATCGTATTTTACTTCCTGAATAGAACCAGTTTGCATATTTTTGCAGAAAATTGCATTTTCTACCCGTTTTTATGCTAGCCAAATATCCGAAATTTCGTCGATCAATGGACCGACGAAAATTGTCGGTCCATTGATCACGAATTGCTGAAATTGTCGTCGCAGACGGAATTGCGTGGCCAGTTCTTTGGTGAAATCAGGTTTTCAAACAGATTGTTAGTGTTCCAGAATTTCGCCAAAAACTGGACTTGTCATTTTTGACCCAATTTTACTTTCCCGTACACGTACGTATACACGGAGTGATATACGTAGTATAGGGAAAGTTATGCAATGCTGCGCGAAAAAATGGCGAATTTTCAGCGGAAAAAAATTAATTGCCGGGTCGTGAAAACGAAAAAGTGGATAAAACCAATTGCTAAATTAAGAAAAAATCCCCTAACATGTGGTGTAGCCAGAAACCCTATTTTGTGGGTCCTTGATATCGAAAAACCAATTGAAAGGAAAACGTCCGTCTGTCCGTCTGTCCGTCACGTGTGAACACTTCTAGCGCCTAAACCATACGTACGATTTCTTCCAAAATGGAAATTCCCCGGTCGATCTGACTCTAGTCGAATCTTTGAGATTTTGAAAAAGATTATGTAAAATTTGGAGATACTTTATATGAAGCCCCTCGAGGATTTTCAAAATTTTCTCAAAAACGGCACCAAATTTTTTTCTTTAAATTTCTTGTATAAATAGAGTAAAATACACTTATTAACATGGCATAGGGCCTATTTTCACAAATAACTCTGAATTTTCGAAAATTGTGAAAGTTTGAAATTTTTTTGGCGTCTTTCTCCAACTAGATAATTGAAGATAGAGATTTTTTCTTCAAATAAAATTTGTTCTAAATATTGAGTACTTTCATAATGGTCATGTAAATATTTTTTAAAATTTTAGTAGTTTTCGTACAATATGAGCAATTTTTACAAATTACAAAAACAAGATTTTCTCAAAAACGGCTCCAAATTTTTTCTTTAAACTTTTCGTAGGGATAGTGTTAAATGTACCCTACGAGATGACATAAACGCAATAATGCTGTATTCTTTTATTTTTTCAAAAATTGTAAAAATGTAATGTTTTTCACTTGTCTCTCACGTCGTTAATATTTACACAAGCGGCGAATTGTTCACATTATCATGTTTATGTCTACAGGTGCTTTAAATAATGTCAAGTAACGTTTACCGAAAATACAACTATTTTCTGTGAAAACTACCTCAAATGTCCGCATTTTCAGAAATGCTCAAACGCAATTTTCTCATAAAAAGCTAAAAAAATTCCTTCAAACTTTTCGATCGCATAGTGCAAATTGCACACTTTAATATGACGTAAAGTTTAATTTGAGGTATTTTTTGTTTTTTCAAAAATATACATTTTTTGACTTGTCTCTCAGGTCGTTAATATTTACATTAGCAGCGATTTTGTCACATAATTATGCTTACGAGTACATGTGCTTTAAATAATGTCAAGTAAAGTTTCTCGAAAACACAACCGTTTTCTGTAAAAAGAAGCTCAAAATCACGCATTTTCAGAAACGCTCCAACGCCATTTTCTCATATATGGTTACAATTTTTTCTTGAAACATTTGTAACGGATAGTGCTAATTACAATCTTTAATACGATGTAAAGTTTGAGTTAATTATTGTTTTTTCAAAAATTGTATAAATGTAATGTTTTTGAAAGATATCTCATATCTTTATTATGCATATTTTCGATCCGACCCTTAATTTTCGAGAAATTCGCAAAAAACATTATCGTAGGTTGTGACTTCAAAATTTTGCCACTTTTATCGATCCGAGGCTTCGTTTCCGAGATATTCGCAAAAATAGGAAAAATTTTTTGATTTTCGAATTCAACTCGAATGTTCCTAGCACGGAATTTCATGGCGAATTCACTGGTGAAGTCCGTTTTCCGATCCAACTCTTATTTTTTGAGAAATTCGCGAAAAACATGATCGTAGGTTGCGACTTCAAATTTTGCCTCTTTTCACGCTCCGAGGCTTGGTTTCTGAGATATTCGCAAAACTAGGAAAAATTTTCGATTTTCGAATTTAACCAATATATTGTGCGTCCTAGAACGGAATTTCATGGTGAATTCACTGGTGAAGTCCGTTTTTCGATCCGACACTTAATTTTCGAAAAATTCGCGAAAAACCTGATCGTGTGTTGTGATCATCGATTTTGCCCGTTTTCGCGTTTGGACGCATAGTTTCCGAGATAACCGCGAAAAACGGAAAAATTTTTGGATTTTCGAATTTCACCCCGAAGTTGTTCGACCTAAAACGGAATTTCATGGCGAATTCTCTGGTGAAGTCCGTTTTTCGATCCGACTCTTAGTTTTCGAGAAAATCGCGAAAAACCTGATCGTATGTTGTGATCATCGATTTTGCCCGTTTTCGCGTTTGGACGCCCAGTTTCCAAAATAATGGCGAAAAACGGAAAAATTTTTCGAATTTCGAATTTCATCTTGAAGTTGTGCGACTTAACACGGAATTTCATGGCGAATTCACTGGTGAAGTCCGTTTTTCGATCCGACACTTAGTTTTCGAGAAAATCGCGAAAAACGTGATCGTATGTTGTGATCATCGATTTTGCCCGCTTTCGCGTTTGGACGCCTAGTCTCCGAGATAATCGCGAAAAACGGAACAATTTTTCGATTTTCGAATTTCACCTTGAAGTTGTGCGACCTAACACGGAATTTCATGGGGAATTCTCTGGTGAAGTCCGTTTTTCGATCCGACTCTTAGTTTTCGAGAAAATCGCAAAAAACCTGATCATATGTAGTAATCATCGATGTTGCCCGTTTTCGCGTTTGGACGCCTAGTTTCCAAAATAATGGCGAAAAACGGAAAAATTTTTCGAATTTCGAATTTCATCTTGAAGTTATGCGACTTAACACGGAATTTCATGGCGAATTCACTGGTGAAGTCCGTTTTTCGATCCGACACTTAGTTTTCGAGAAAATCGCGAAAAACGTGATCGTATGTTGTGATCATCGATTTTGCCCGCTTTCGCGTTTGGACGCCTAGTCTCCGAGATAATCGCGAAAAACGGAACAATTTTTCGATTTTCGAATTTCACCTTGAAGTTGTGCGACCTAACACGGAATTTCATGGCGAATTCTCTGGTGAAGTCCGTTTTTCGATCCGACTCTTAGTTTTCGAGAAAATCGCGAAAAACCTGATCATATGTAGTAATCATCGATGTTGCCCGTTTTCGCGTTTGGACGCCTAGTTTCCAAAATAATGGCGGAAAAACGGAAAAATTTTTCGAATTTCGAATTTCATCTTGAAGTTATGCGACTTAACACGGAATTTCATGGCGAATTCTCTGGTGAAGTCCGTTTTTCGATCCGACTCTTAGTTTTCGAGAAAATGGCCAAAAACATGATCGTAAGTTGTGATCTCAAATCAAGGCCCTTTTGGCGCTACGACGCTTTGATTCCGAGATAAACGCAAAAAACGGAAAAAATTTTCGATTTTCGAATATGACCCCAATGTTATGCGTTCTAGCGCGGAATTTTATGGCGAATTCAGTGGTGAAGTCCGTTTTTCGATCCGACTCTTAGTTTTCGAGAAAATGGCCAAAAACATGATCGTAAGTTGTGATCTCAAATCTAGGCCCTTTTGGCGCTACGACGCTTTGTTTCCAAAATAAACGCAAAAAACGGAAAAAATAGTTCGATTTTCGAATATGACCCCAATGTTATGCGTCCTAGCGCGGAATTTTATGGCGAAGTACGTTTTTCGATCCAAATCTTAAATTTCGAGAAAATGGCCAAAAACATGAGTGTATGTTGTGATCTCATATCAAGGCCCTTTTGGCGCTACGACGCTTTGTTTCCGAGATAAACGCAAAAAACGGAAAAAAGTTTCAGTTTTCGAATATGACCCCAATGTTATGCGTCCTAGCGCGGAATTTTATGGCGAATTCAGTGGTGAAGTCCGTTTTTCGATCCGACCCTTAGTTTTCGAGAAAATGGCCAAAAACATGATCGTAAGTTGTGTTCTCAAATCAAGGCCCTTTTGGCGCTACGACGCTTTGTTTCCGAGATAAACGCAAAAAACGGAAAAAATTTTCGATTTTCGAATATGACCCCAATGTTATGCGTCCTAGCGCGGAATTTTATGGCGAAGTCCGTTTTTCGATCCAAATCTTAGTTTTCGAGAAAATGGCCAAAAACATGATTGTAGGTTGTGATCTCAAATCAAGGCCCTTTTGGCGCTACGACGGTTTGTTTCCGAGATAAACGTTTATCTCGAAAACTAAGAGTCGGATCGAAAAAACGGACTTCACCACTGAATTCGCCATAAAATTCCGCGCTAGGACGCATAACATTGGGGTCATACTCGAAAATCGAAAATTTTTTCCGTTTTTTGCGTTTATCTCGGAAACAAAGCGTCGTAGCGCCAAAAGGGCCTTGATTTGAGATCACAACTTACGATCATGTTTTTGGCCATTTTCTCGAAAACTAAGAGTCGGATCGAAAAACGGACTTCACCACTGAATTCGCCATAAAATTCCGCGCTAGGACGCATAACATTGGGGTCAAACTCGAAAATCGAAAATTTTTTCCGTTTTTTTGCGTTTATCTCGGAAACAAAGCGTCGTAGCGCCAAAAGGGCCTTGATTTGAGATCACAACTTACGATCATGTTTTTGGCCATTTTCTCGAAAACTAAGAGTCGGATCGAAAAACGGACTTCACCACTGAATTCGCCATAAAATTCCGCGCTAGGACGCATAACATTGGGGTCAAACTCGAAAATCGAAAATTTTTTCCGTTTTTTTGCGTTTATCTCGGAAACAAAGCGTCGTAGCGCCAAAAGGGCCTTGATTTGAGATCACAACTTACGATCATGTTTTTGGCCATTTTCTCGAAAACTAAGAGTCGGATCGAAAAACGGACTTCACCACTGAATTCGCCATAAAATTCCGCGCTAGGACGCATAACATTGGGGTCAAACTTCGAAAATCGAAAATTTTTTCCGTTTTTTTGCGTTTATCTCGGAAACAAAGCGTCGTAGCGCCAAAAGGGCCTTGATTTGAGATCACAACTTACGATCATGTTTTTGGCCATTTTCTCGAAAACTAAGAGTCGGATCGAAAAACGGACTTCACCACTGAATTCGCCATAAAATTCCGCGCTAGGACGCATAACATTGGGGTCAAACTCGAAAATCGAAAATTTTTTCCGTTTTTTGCGTTTATCTCGGAAACAAAGCGTCGTAGCGCCAAAAGGGCCTTGATTTGAGATCACAACTTACGATCATGTTTTTGGCCATTTTCTCGAAAACTAAGAGTCGGATCGAAAAACGGACTTCACCACTGAATTCGCCATAAAATTCCGCGCTAGGACGCATAACATTGGGGTCAAACTCGAAAATCGAAAATTTTTCCGTTTTTTTGCGTTTATCTCGGAAACAAAGCGTCGTAGCGCCAAAAGGGCCTTGATTTGAGATCACAACTTACGATCATGTTTTTGGCCATTTTCTCGAAAACTAAGAGTCGGATCGAAAAAACGGACTTCACCACTGAATTCGCCATAAAATTCCGCGCTAGGACGCATAACATTGGGGTCATACTTCGAAAATCGAAAATTTTTTCCGTTTTTTGCGTTTATCTCGGAAACAAAGCGTCGTAGCGCCAAAAGGGCCTTGATTTGAGATCACAACTTACGATCATGTTTTTGGCCATTTTCTCGAAAACTAAGAGTCGGATCGAAAAACGGACTTCACCACTGAATTCGCCATAAAATTCCGCGCTAGGACGCATAACATTGGGGTCAAATTCGAAAATCGAAAATTTTTTCCGTTTTTTGCGTTTATCTCGGAAACAAAGCGTCGTAGCGCCAAAAGGGCCTTGATTTGAGATCACAACTTACGATCATGTTTTTGGCCATTTTCTCGAAAACTAAGAGTCGGATCGAAAAAACGGACTTCACCACTGAATTCGCCATAAAATTCCGCGCTAGGACGCATAACATTGGGGTCAAATTCGAAAATCGAAAATTTTTTCCGTTTTTTGCGTTTATCTCGGAAACAAAGCGTCGTAGCGCCAAAAGGGCCTTGATTTGAGATCACAACTTACGATCATGTTTTTGGCCATTTTCTCGAAAACTAAGAGTCGGATCGAAAAAACGGACTTCACCACTGAATTCGCCATAAAATTCCGCGCTAGGACGCATAACATTGGGGTCAAACTCGAAAATCGAAAATTTTTTCCGTTTTTTGCGTTTATCTCGGAAACAAAGCGTCGTAGCGCCAAAAGGGCCTTGATTTGAGATCACAACTTACGATCATGTTTTTGGCCATTTTCTCGAAAACTAAGAGTCGGATCGAAAAACGGACTTCACCACTGAATTCGCCATAAAATTCCGCGCTAGGACGCATAACATTGGGGTCAAACTCGAAAATCGAAAATTTTTTCCGTTTTTTGCGTTTATCTCGGAAACAAAGCGTCGTAGCGCCAAAAGGGCCTTGATTTGAGATCACAACTTACGATCATGTTTTTGGCCATTTTCTCGAAAACTAAGAGTCGGATCGAAAAACGGACTTCACCACTGAATTCGCCATAAAATTCCGCGCTAGGACGCATAACATTGGGGTCATAATTCGAAAATCGAAAATTTTTTCCGTTTTTTGCGTTTATCTCGGAAACAAAGCGTCGTAGCGCCAAAAGGGCCTTGATTTGAGATCACAACTTACGATCATGTTTTTGGCCATTTTCTCGAAAACTAAGAGTCGGATCGAAAAACGGACTTCACCACTGAATTCGCCATAAAATTCCGCGCTAGGACGCATAACATTGGGGTCAAATTCGAAAATCGAAAATTTTTTCCGTTTTTTGCGTTTATCTCGGAAACAAAGCGTCGTAGCGCCAAAAGGGCCTTGATTTGAGATCACAACTTACGATCATGTTTTTGGCCATTTTCTCGAAAACTAAGAGTCGGATCGAAAAACGGACTTCACCACTGAATTCGCCATAAAATTCCGCGCTAGGACGCATAACATTGGGGTCAAACTTCGAAAATCGAAAATTTTTTCCGTTTTTTTGCGTTTATCTCGGAAACAAAGCGTCGTAGCGCCAAAAGGGCCTTGATTTGAGATCACAACTTACGATCATGTTTTTGGCCATTTTCTCGAAAACTAAGAGTCGGATCGAAAAACGGACTTCACCACTGAATTCGCCATAAAATTCCGCGCTAGGACGCATAACATTGGGGTCAAACTCGAAAATCGAAAATTTTTTCCGTTTTTTGCGTTTATCTCGGAAACAAAGCGTCGTAGCGCCAAAAGGGCCTTGATTTGAGATCACAACTTACGATCATGTTTTTGGCCATTTTCTCGAAAACTAAGAGTCGGATCGAAAAACGGACTTCACCACTGAATTCGCCATAAAATTCCGCGCTAGGACGCATAACATTGGGGTCAAACTCGAAAATCGAAAATTTTTTCCGTTTTTTGCGTTTATCTCGGAAACAAAGCGTCGTAGCGCCAAAAGGGCCTTGATTTGAGATCACAACTTACGATCATGTTTTTGGCCATTTTCTCGAAAACTAAGAGTCGGATCGAAAAACGGACTTCACCACTGAATTCGCCATAAAATTCCGCGCTAGGACGCATAACATTGGGGTCAAACTTCGAAAATCGAAAATTTTTTCCGTTTTTTTGCGTTTATCTCGGAAACAAAGCGTCGTAGCGCCAAAAGGGCCTTGATTTGAGATCACAACTTACGATCATGTTTTTGGCCATTTTCTCGAAAACTAAGAGTCGGATCGAAAAACGGACTTCACCACTGAATTCGCCATAAAATTCCGCGCTAGGACGCATAACATTGGGGTCAAACTCGAAAATCGAAAATTTTTTCCGTTTTTTGCGTTTATCTCGGAAACAAAGCGTCGTAGCGCCAAAAGGGCCTTGATTTGAGATCACAACTTACGATCATGTTTTTGGCCATTTTCTCGAAAACTAAGAGTCGGATCGAAAAACGGACTTCACCACTGAATTCGCCATAAAATTCCGCGCTAGGACGCATAACATTGGGGTCAAACTCGAAAATCGAAAATTTTTTCCGTTTTTTTGCGTTTATCTCGGAAACAAAGCGTCGTAGCGCCAAAAGGGCCTTGATTTGAGATCACTACTTACGATCATGTTTTTGGCCATTTTCTCGAAAACTAAGAGTCGGATCGAAAAAGGGACTTCTCCACTGAATTCGCCATAAAATTCCGCGCTAGGACGCATAACATTGGGGTCATATTCGAAAATCGAACATTTTTTCCGTTTTTTGCGTTTATCTCGGAAACAAAGCGTCGTAGCGCCAAAAGGGCCTTGATTTGAGATCACAACTTACGATCATGTTTTTGGCCATTTTCTCGAAAACTAAGAGTCGGATCGAAAAACGGACTTCACCACTGAATTCGCCATAAAATTCCGCGCTAGGACGCATAACATTGGGGTCAAACTCGAAAATCGAAAATTTTTTCCGTTTTTTGCGTTTATCTCGGAAACAAAGCGTCGTAGCGCCAAAAGGGCCTTGATTTGAGATCACAACTTACGATCATGTTTTTGGCCATTTTCTCGAAAACTAAGAGTCGGATCGAAAAACGGACTTCACCACTGAATTCGCCATAAAATTCCGCGCTAGGACGCATAACATTGGGGTCAAACTCGAAAATCGAAAATTTTTTCCGTTTTTTTGCGTTTATCTCGGAAACAAAGCGTCGTAGCGCCAAAAGGGCCTTGATTTGAGATCACAACTTACGATCATGTTTTTGGCCATTTTCTCGAAAACTAAGAGTCGGATCGAAAAACGGACTTCACCACTGAATTCGCCATAAAATTCCGCGCTAGGACGCATAACATTGGGGTCAAACTCGAAAATCGAAAATTTTTTCCGTTTTTTTGCGTTTATCTCGGAAACAAAGCGTCGTAGCGCCAAAAGGGCCTTGATTTGAGATCACAACTTACGATCATGTTTTTGGCCATTTTCTCGAAAACTAAGAGTCGGATCGAAAAACGGACTTCACCACTGAATTCGCCATAAAATTCCGCGCTAGGACGCATAACATTGGGGTCAAACTCGAAAATCGAAAATTTTTTCCGTTTTTTGCGTTTATCTCGGAAACAAAGCGTCGTAGCGCCAAAAGGGCCTTGATTTGAGATCACAACTTACGATCATGTTTTTGGCCATTTTCTCGAAAACTAAGAGTCGGATCGAAAAACGGACTTCACCACTGAATTCGCCATAAAATTCCGCGCTAGGACGCATAACATTGGGGTCAAACTCGAAAATCGAAAATTTTTTCCGTTTTTTGCGTTTATCTCGGAAACAAAGCGTCGTAGCGCCAAAAGGGCCTTGATTTGAGATCACAACTTACGATCATGTTTTTGGCCATTTTCTCGAAAACTAAGAGTCGGATCGAAAAACGGACTTCACCACTGAATTCGCCATAAAATTCCGCGCTAGGACGCATAACATTGGGGTCAAACTCGAAAATCGAAAATTTTTTCCGTTTTTTTGCGTTTATCTCGGAAACAAAGCGTCGTAGCGCCAAAAGGGCCTTGATTTGAGATCACAACTTACGATCATGTTTTTGGCCATTTTCTCGAAAACTAAGAGTCGGATCGAAAAACGGACTTCACCACTGAATTCGCCATAAAATTCCGCGCTAGGACGCATAACATTGGGGTCAAACTCGAAAATCGAAAATTTTTTTCCGTTTTTTGCGTTTATCTCGGAAACAAAGCGTCGTAGCGCCAAAAGGGCCTTGATTTGAGATCACAACTTACGATCATGTTTTTGGCCATTTTCTCGAAAACTAAGAGTCGGATCGAAAAACGGACTTCACCACTGAATTCGCCATAAAATTCCGCGCTAGGACGCATAACATTGGGGTCAAACTCGAAAATCGAAAATTTTTTCCGTTTTTTTGCGTTTATCTCGGAAACAAAGCGTCGTAGCGCCAAAAGGGCCTTGATTTGAGATCACAACTTACGATCATGTTTTTGGCCATTTTCTCGAAAACTAAGAGTCGGATCGAAAAACGGACTTCACCACTGAATTCGCCATAAAATTCCGCGCTAGGACGCATAACATTGGGGTCAAACTCGAAAATCGAAAATTTTTTCCGTTTTTTTGCGTTTATCTCGGAAACAAAGCGTCGTAGCGCCAAAAGGGCCTTGATTTGAGATCACAACTTACGATCATGTTTTTGGCCATTTTCTCGAAAACTAAGAGTCGGATCGAAAAACGGACTTCACCACTGAATTCGCCATAAAATTCCGCGCTAGGACGCATAACATTGGGGTCAAACTCGAAAATCGAAAATTTTTTCCGTTTTTTGCGTTTATCTCGGAAACAAAGCGTCGTAGCGCCAAAAGGGCCTTGATTTGAGATCACAACTTACGATCATGTTTTTGGCCATTTTCTCGAAAACTAAGAGTCGGATCGAAAAACGGACTTCACCACTGAATTCGCCATAAAATTCCGCGCTAGGACGCATAACATTGGGGTCAAACTCGAAAATCGAAAATTTTTTCCGTTTTTTGCGTTTATCTCGGAAACAAAGCGTCGTAGCGCCAAAAGGGCCTTGATTTGAGATCACAACTTACGATCATGTTTTTGGCCATTTTCTCGAAAACTAAGAGTCGGATCGAAAAAACGGACTTCACCACTGAATTCGCCATAAAATTCCGCGCTAGGACGCATAACATTGGGGTCAAACTCGAAAATCGAAAATTTTTTCCGTTTTTTTGCGTTTATCTCGGAAACAAAGCGTCGTAGCGCCAAAAGGGCCTTGATTTGAGATCACAACTTACGATCATGTTTTTGGCCATTTTCTCGAAAACTAAGAGTCGGATCGAAAAACGGACTTCACCACTGAATTCGCCATAAAATTCCGCGCTAGGACGCATAACATTGGGGTCAAACTCGAAAATCGAAAATTTTTTCCGTTTTTTGCGTTTATCTCGGAAACAAAGCGTCGTAGCGCCAAAAGGGCCTTGATTTGAGATCACAACTTACGATCATGTTTTTGGCCATTTTCTCGAAAACTAAGAGTCGGATCGAAAAACGGACTTCACCACTGAATTCGCCATAAAATTCCGCGCTAGGACGCATAACATTGGGGTCAAACTCGAAAATCGAAAATTTTTTCCGTTTTTTGCGTTTATCTCGGAAACAAAGCGTCGTAGCGCCAAAAGGGCCTTGATTTGAGATCACAACTTACGATCATGTTTTTGGCCATTTTCTCGAAAACTAAGAGTCGGATCGAAAAACGGACTTCACCACTGAATTCGCCATAAAATTCCGCGCTAGGACGCATAACATTGGGGTCAAACTCGAAAATCGAAAATTTTTTCCGTTTTTTTGCGTTTATCTCGGAAACAAAGCGTCGTAGCGCCAAAGGGGCCTTGATTTGAGATCACAACTTACGATCATGTTTTTGGCCATTTTCTCGAAAACTAAGAGTCGGATCGAAAAACGGACTTCACCACTGAATTCGCCATAAAATTCCGCGCTAGGACGCATAACATTGGGGTCAAACTCGAAAATCGAAAATTTTTTCCGTTTTTTTGCGTTTATCTCGGAAACAAAGCGTCGTAGCGCCAAAAGGGCCTTGATTTGAGATCACAACTTACGATCATGTTTTTGGCCATTTTCTCGAAAACTAAGAGTCGGATCGAAAAACGGACTTCACCACTGAATTCGCCATAAAATTCCGCGCTAGGACGCATAACATTGGGGTCAAACTCGAAAATCGAAAATTTTTTCCGTTTTTTGCGTTTATCTCGGAAACAAAGCGTCGTAGCGCCAAAAGGGCCTTGATTTGAGATCACAACTTACGATCATGTTTTTGGCCATTTTCTCGAAAACTAAGAGTCGGATCGAAAAACGGACTTCACCACTGAATTCGCCATAAAATTCCGCGCTAGGACGCATAACATTGGGGTCAAACTCGAAAATCGAAAATTTTTTCCGTTTTTTGCGTTTATCTCGGAAACAAAGCGTCGTAGCGCCAAAAGGGCCTTGATTTGAGATCACAACTTACGATCATGTTTTTGGCCATTTTCTCGAAAACTAAGAGTCGGATCGAAAAACGGACTTCACCACTGAATTCGCCATAAAATTCCGCGCTAGGACGCATAACATTGGGGTCAAACTCGAAAAA